>JABASD010002256.1:0-28575 GCA_019776165.1 Pogonognathellus flavescens
TTGAACAATTAATGATCCAATTGAACAACTATTGATCCAATTGAACAGTTAATGATCCATTTGAACAATTAATGATCCAATTGAACAATTACTGATCCAATTGAACACTATTGATCCAATTAAACAGTTAATGATCTATTTGAACAATTAATGATCCAATTAATGATCCAGTTGAACAATTACTGGCTGCTTCGCTACTATTTTGCATTGGTTTTCAATGTTATTTTATTATTCCATAATAATCTTATCAACTATAGTTTTACAATGGGTAGGAGATTTACACAATATTTTACACGGCTACTGCACGACTACTGGAGGAATGGCCTGGGCCTGACAGAGTCATAAATTAACGTAAGTAGTATATAGGCACTACATCAATATTGCTGCTGCTATTATCTTACTGTGTGAATTTGTTCACATATTTATTCCATACAAGATCTATAGCAAGCTATTATTGATAGCTATATCTTGTAAGGTGTAGACATTCTTCCAAACGTACAAAATTACTTTTTCACACTATAAATATATTTAATCCGTGATACGTTTATTTACACATTTAGATTATACTTTCTACAAAAATTATGTTACTATATAGTAGAATGTAATTGAAATGAAATTAGTATGGGTAAAGAAGACGAGACAATTTTCAAAATGAGATTCTAAATTGTCGTATATAAAAAATGCCTTTCCCCATATTATTATCTCTGTCGTATAGAGTTTCAATGATGAAAAATCAGAAGTCGCCAAGAACACGGCAAGAAGAGGTCTCATGTTGACGGGTTAAAGAACAAGATTAATGAAACAACTGATGGATGGACGATGGTTTGGTATGTGTTGTTTTGTTTTTGTGTGTAAGTATGTTTATTGAACTTGAGATAATAATAGTGTTCATATTACTATACTCCTATTATATTCACTATTCTGAACACATCTACATGAGATTAAGTTGCTATAGTCTATGTACAGGTATTATTATATAATATAATATTATATAAAATAAAAGTGGGGTCTCCAGTCTCATAGTCTCAGGAGAGTATCTGTGGCAAGGTGTATTGCTGCCGGTATTGTCTATAGGTACTCCAAAGTAGTAAAGCCACTTACTGCATTACCATTTTTGTTTATTGAGATCGAGTTATCATGTTCCAACAGAAGAGCGAGTATCTACACATATGATTAGCATAATTACAATTATTACAAATAATAATATTATAAGGATGCAAGAAGGATGTACAATTTAAATTGTTACAAATTATCTACATATGCCTACTACAAATCCACACATAATATCAAAGTGTTATGCAAACAAACCCTACCTCACCAATCTCCACTTATGTGTTTTCAGGTAATAGATGAACTTTTAATGATAAAATTAAATTAATGCCTCTTTTCTTGCCGAAATGAAAATCCTGGATCGAACTTACATAACTTGAGATTTTAGTTCATTATATCTACTTTGTATTTGCGAAACAGATTTTTGCAATACGCTGTGAAGAAACCTGTGTAAAATATTGCATTACATTTTACCCGTTCAAGTCGGTATGTGGGTTCTTGTCGTGAAAATGGATTTATAATTTACTAGGGTAGTGGTAATAGTAGTTGTATGTAGTTAAGAAGTCTAAGGAATGCGTCTTTTAAGTATGGTTAAAAATGCCTGCAATCATGCTGTGTTGTCTCTTGTTTTTGTGCTTAAAATGTGTGAGACATGTTTCATTTTGCCTATGAACTAGAGATAAGTTAACTGATTAAGATGATTGTGGTTGATTGCAGTACAAGCGTCTGTTGTCATTACTACTACGAAGGTATGTGGATCTGAAGAAAATAATATGTAGCTGGAATTGAATGCAAGGATCGCTTAGTAGGAACTATTTGTCATATAATTTTCCAACAGAAGACACAGAACGGTTTAATGGAGTTTCGTGAAATTCTGTCCAATGAAATCTTTGCTTCCTTATCTTAATTCACACACAACATACACATTATAAATGGAAATCCGAGTCGGCAATGTCAAACATGTGAATTGCATTAAGCAGGCATTCCTTACTGACGCGAAATACATTTAGTAAGTATATGCATTGCTACTTATAGTGGTTAATTGGTTATTGTGAAGGTTGGTTAATTACGTTGCGGTTATATTATTATTATACTTGCGTAATCGGGTTTCCATTTCAACCGCATTAATTACGCAGATATACATAGGTACGTACATGGAATTATATATGCACCAAGTATTTAGGTATATATAGTTGTATATTATGTGAGACATATTCTGTGTACGTAAATGAATGTGTTTTATATATAAATAGTATGTAAATGTATGCAAATGCAAGTTGCTGCTGCACCCCAAGTTATAAGTCTAAAAAAGTATAGCTGGTGTAATGTAGCTGGAAAATGTAGGCTTATTACCCTTATGTAAAATGCGTTCGCCTTACACTAACTAGGTTTTGTATGTACAATGTACATATAAAGATTGCTACTGAAATAAACATCTTTCAACTCTACTAAATGCTTCTTTATCTAAATACTTGGTTTTGTACAGAGGAAATAAAAATTATAGTGCAAAAGATTAATGGAAAGAAACAGAAGAGAATAATGAATATTATCTTTGACGACGTTGTAAAGGAGGAGACTCGTGGTAGGGAGTCTATACCAGTTTAGTATTTAAAAGCAGGAGAACTCATCAGTCATCATAAGTCATCACTTTTATACACAGCTTAATCTTAATCAGCAATCAGCTTTGAGCACCGGATGTTAAAGTATATTAATTATACTTAAGCAAAGCACTATTGCGTGTAAATGAACAACAAATACACCTAATAAACAACTGTATGGGTAATAGATCGCTGATACCATTATATATTACCATATGCAGTTGTAGCCTTTGGATACCCAACATGAAGGAAAAATTATTCAGAGCACAAAAAAGGATTTGCTTAATTTAATTTATAGGTAGGTATTATCCAACTAATGTCAACAAACAACGATTAATAGCATTTCCGAATAATATGATCTAATCATCGCCTACCGTAATGTCGTTAACCTAACCTAACTGAAAAATACTATTATGCGTATCTGTTTCTAACACCATTTGTATAATTCCCATCAACAGTTTACGCACAAAATTATGGTAAGGGTAAAATGAATGGGACTACTTGTCTAGTTAAAGAAAGTGGCTATGGGGACAGATTTTAATAACGTAACTACAGTTTTATTGAACAGTTTCCAAATAGATTGTCACACAAAAATAGTATATTATATTATTACTAATCTAAGTATAATTTCTTAAAGCTGAATAACAGTCAATTGATTACATTTTGGAATATAGAGATTCCGTCTGGCACATTTGCATAACATTGCTTGTCATCCGTGTAATATTATATAAGTCACTCACAAAAATAGACTCTCTGTGATGGTGGTGTTACCGTATGAAACAAAATATAGAAATCCTTCGGTCACAATTTTACCGGTCATTTCCAAAACTTTAATTGACGGATATGTATTTAGTCTTGTTTAGCAAGGACAATGGCAGTTCGAGATGGAATATATACCTGCAAAAACAATAGTGTTAACAATATTAACGATTATTATTGTTTTCACGTAGCAATATTAAAGTATGTTACGTGCAAAATGTAAAAATTCATAAAACACATACCATCAATGAATGACGACGATTGCCCCATCCGTCGTTAGAGGTGAAGAATTCCGTAGAATGGTCCAATCTATTTAATCCGCCAAAAGCGGTTTCATCACTGTCCAAAACTATCTTGTATTTCCCCGCAACTTCAACCCCAACTCTAATCAAAAGAGAAAACCCAAATTACATTTTCTGTTATCGATATGTTATGAAATTACTTATTGATATTTTTATCAGATAAAAGTTTAACAAATTCACCTGTAATCTGGGAAGCTTTCAGTAGGGTGCAAATTAAAAACAAAAAGAAGGCCTCCACGTTCGAAAACAACGACTTTGTCCCCTTGATGTTTGCAGCTAACGTATCCCTAAAAAACAACACAACTCTAATTTAAATTCGGTCAGAAAGGAGATTTTGGTCGTTGGAAGGAAGGGCTAATAATAATATGCCCTTCTCAACGACCACTACCTCTCATAGCTCTTCAATATGATTGAGTGAGGTACATTTTTCAGGATTAGTTTTCATTCCTAGTTCTAATAGTTTACTGTGCATCGTATTAAGCATTTCCTGGGATTGGGAGTTATCGGAATTGTGAATACTTTCAATAAAATGAGAAGTTTATAGTGGTTCAGTTTTTTAGTTTTTCAGTTCAGTTTTTTTGTTCAGGTTTATAGTTCAGTTTATAGTGAGGAGATGGATTTATTAAGATACCTGAGAGATATCAGCCTATAGAGCTGCCGATGTGTTATCAAGCAAATAAAGTCATCACATCAAACTATACCGATTTACTAAACATGATGATAGGATGATGTAACTGGGAAGGGATTTATAATATTATCATATCTCATATGAATCATTTGACAGTGAAAAAGAAAAGAAAGTTTGCTTTCCACTCTTTTCCAATGCAATTTTTTGTTCCTCATTGACAATGAATATTATTCAGCTCCTTTGCGAACTGTTTACAGTTGCAACTTCATTGCGTTTGAGATCTTCCAGTACACATGCTATGTATTGGATATATGGAAATTAGAGATTTCTATCAAATTAGACTTACAGAATCTTTGTGAAGCCATCCGTATTTATCTTCTAAATTCAACATAGCAGAGTCAAATCGTCCAAGGAATTTATACTTGAGCATTTCGTCGTCAACTAACTTGAATTGTCGTCTTGCATAATGATATGAATCATTGTTTCCAGCTCTTGGGAAATCAAGCCATTCAGGATGTCCGAATTCGTTTCCTAATTTTAAATGGAATTTGATTATTTAAAAAAATGCTTCCGTTTATTACAAAAATGGGTATATACTTATATAGGTACTACATACTTACCAATAAAATTCAAGTATCCTTCGCCACCGAGCCCTAATGTGAGTAAGCGAATCAATTTGTGAAGAGCAATGCCTCGGTCAACTACACCGCTGGGATCAGAAAGTGTAGACATGTGAGTATACATTTCCTTGTCCATCAGCCAGAAAGCAATTGTTTTGTCTCCAACCAAAGCCTAGAAGATATAAAAACTGTATGAAGAATAACGTATGCAAAATTCCCAGTCATCAAATTCAACAGCACAATGACACAAACTTTAATTTGTTTTCCTTACTTGGTCGTGACTTTCACAGTAGGCGATTGCTTTTTCCTGCCACCGTCGGTTCGTCAAAGTGTGAATGATGTTGCCCAAGTCCCAATCTTCATCCTGAAATATTGAAAAGTACAGCTATTAGCAAATACTAACAAAATATTAAAAATGAACCAAAAAACAACATATAGAATTTATACCTGACATTTTTTCAATATTTCAATCCATTTATCAGGAATGGCCATAGCCAGCCTGTAGTCAAATCCACCACCACCTTCAGCAACTGGTCTACAAAGGGCGGGCATTCCTGAGACATCCTGCAACAACAATTATTCATAAATTGAGTGTCACCAGTCACAACACATGCGATTATTACCGTATCCGATAAAGTTAAGTTAGTTAAGACAAGTATCGCCTCAGTAAACATTACTATCGCTACAGTAACAATAAAAGAGACCATCCTTTTGAAAAATGAGTAAACACAACAAACATTTTGACAATTTGGAATAAATGTAGTTTACTATTTGCCCTACTACTCAACTAAGAACTTCACTACAACTTTGTGCATCATGAAAAAAAAATCTACCTCCGCAATGGTGATGATATCAGGGTACAGCTGATGGAGCATGTCATTAGCCAACATCATGTACACCAAAGCATCAGTGTCCACATTCAATCCAAAATATTCGTTGTAATCACCAGAAAACCCATGTCCCATTCCATGGGTATGATACAGCATTGAGGTTACGCCATCAAATCTAATAATTATATGAAAATGCATTGATAGGATAGATATCATTTCAATAAACTTATCATTCATAATAGTTCATTTAATACCTGAATCCGTCAAATTGATATTCGTCCATATACCATCTGAGGTTTGACAACAAAAATCTTAGAACTTCATGCCTGAAAAAATATCAATTAATTATACTCAATTAATTGATGATCATTAGCAAGGTTAAACTTGTAAGGGTACATTTTATTTTCTTACTCGTTGTAATTGAAGAGCCTTGAATCCCACAAGGAGTGTTCTCCCTTAGGGCCGTCGTGAAAATAGCCGGCATTTGTTCCATCCCATTGATTGAGTCCATCTAAGACATTTTTCGAAGCATGAGAGTGAACCACATCCAACAAAACATACAAACCATTTTTATGGGCCACGTCAATAAGCCGTTTCAACTGATCAGGGGTTCCATAACGACTGTTAATAATCATAAATATATTATATTATATACAAATTTACTTTGTAACCATAAACAAATGAATTTTCAGTCTGTGCAGTTAAATACCTGGATGCCGCAAAAAAGGAAGTTACTTGATATCCGAAACTGGCATAATAGGCGTGTTCCATTATTGCCATCAATTGAATTGCATTGTAACCTAAATTGTAATATGGGTAAAAATGATCACGGACTATATTTTTAATTGATGTAAATATTAAACATAAGCAGATTTATTGCTTACCCAGTTTTTTAATTCTAGGAATGACATTATCGGCAAAATCATCGTAGGTGGCAACCTTTGGTTCATCTGAAGCAATTCCAACGTGACTCTCGTATATTCTAAGACTCTGTGGCTTTTTGGGACGAGGCGATGTTATCTTGTAAGTCTGCAATACATAAAATAAAATGCTATTAACATATATCTAACTCAGAATTTCTGCTACGTTGCTACAACAAAAGAAATCATAATTTTTGTACAAAAGGATTACTTCAGGGGGGTTGTAAAAGATATATTTAAAGACATATCCTTGCTCCTTAGGAGGCTGTACGACGTACTTTGCCCATGGTGAGATGCGATCCAAAAGATTTCCATGTTTGTCGCGAACAATGACCTTAGTAGAATTGCAAAATATTTAATAACACCACAGTTTGCTTTCTACAAATCAAATCAGAGCAAAAATAAATTAAAGCAGTACTTTTATTTCACTAAGATGCTTGATTCGTGGAGTGCCATCCGGATTTGGAGGGATGGTCAGTGTCCACTTTCCAAAGTCTTGCTTTTCATATGGCAACTCAGTTCGGTTCCAGTCATCTACAAAGAAACAAAATCGATTACTAATTGATACGAATATTTAGAAAACTTCTAAGGATGACGTTTACAGAAATGGATAGTAGTAACTAAATATAATAAAAAAGCTTGTTTAAATGAGCAATAGAAATAGATATTGTATAGTATTGTATAAATATACACAATTCATCAGTTGCACCATAAAGTTGCCTAAGTGGCTTTGGTAGTTTTTTTATTTTGACAAAATATTTGTTGACAACGTGTAAATCTTAGATATATTTGTATTAAGCTGTTGCACTGCTCATACTTTCATTTAATTATTCAACTTACTAAAATCTCCGGCAAGGTAAAGAGCCTCAGCTCCGGGTGCCCATTCCTGACATTTAATTCTTCCATCCGGTAAAACGTGGGTGCCAAAGTCATCATATGCTCGAGTAAATTTATCGTAACCTCCTTCTCTTTCGTTGATGCCTTCGACCCAGTCTAAATACACAGCGTACCTATAAAATGTGGCATTGATTTTAACTTGAATTTTTATCATTTGCTTCATAAATAAATCTTACTGACAATAACATAGTTTTACAGTCTGTAATACTATTTCCTATTTCTACACATACTGCCAATACAACTTGGTTAATTTTTACCTTTTTCTTATATCATATTCGAAATTTCTCAGTCCATCGTCTGATCCTAGAAGATTGTCAATTTTTGGCACCGGAACATCCATCGGATCCATTTTTGAATATTTTCCCCCCATGATTGTTAATTTATGTGAAAAGCACTACAAAGTTTCAAAAAATACCTGTAAGCAAAAACAAAAACAAAATCAACAATTAGTTTCTTTCAAATGTATTTAATACTGAATACTTGTTTTGCAGAAGAACCACCATATTGATACGACTTATAAAATAGCAAAAGATATGCCTGATGCTTGGTTCTGATATAACGGTAAATCCAATTAATTTTTTGTGGACATAATTCCTTTACCGTTACCGTACTGTACCACACAAAATCACAGGAATTGTTTACGAAATAACTATTTCCTACAACAACTGGTTGAATGTGTGTATACCTACTTAAAATATGGCTAAAAGCTAAAACTATGAAAATATTTCCAAATAAATAAATTTAGTTGTAGTATATTAATGCGCACTTACGGTCAAGGTGTTCTACTCTGTGTCTGGTTGCCTACCGATTCCAGACTCTCCAGAGACCAGATTAGCTTAGATATACACGAGGAGATTGCCTTCCTTCGCCGAAGAGATTACAAAAGCAAGGACAACGAGTTGCTAGATCAACACTAATATATATATGTGTTGTTTTGTATGCTTCTTATCACCAGAGAGTTTAGTATGGGTTTACTTACACCTAGTACCATAATAGATTTCGTTATGCAAGCAAATAAGTAACATAACACATGCTGCTAATATATTATTATATAATTTTACCCACTACTGCAAATGTACAAACAACCACCAACCACGCGAAGACGAAAATACAGTCAGAGGATTCACAATAACACGACCCAGAGACATGCTAAAATCAAACACACAGCTAGTTCATGTGTGCATATTTTGCATATTGCATAATGTTACGCCTTGTACATCCATCCATATACCTAATGCCATAATGCCTTATGTAATATTACATTCCCGCGAATGAATGTATAAAATATAATGCACTGTACTGCGTACTGACATGGTAGAATAGAACGTAACGTGCTATCAGTAGTGCCATGTATTCGATAGCATTCAATATATTCAACACATGTATAATATTGCGAAATTGCAAAATACACGTCACAGAGTCACATTTCACATAAAGTCACACATGTACAGGCTGCAGCTGAGAAGCCGGCGAGGAGGAGGCTGCTCTAAAAACTCTGAATCCTCCAACACGTGTACACGTGTAATTGCACACTGCATGGCGTTATTTTGCAGGATTTATTCGCCTGCGATTTGTAGGGGATATGGGAAGAGCGTATAGGAAAAGGGGATGATGAAGAATACTTTTAAAAATGCGAAATTAATGTGTCTGTCTTGTGTACGCGTTAAATGATCAACGTATAAAACCCAATGTCTTATGGTACCTATATTTAATTATATTTTATATTATTATAATTGCGTCAGAGGATCCAATGCAAAGCAACTGGAATTTATGACCTATGCAGGGGCGACTCAAGATATTTTGAAACGTGAGAGCATGAAATGAATATCTACTATCTACTCATTTCTGGCAACATAATTCTATTTTTTTATATCTATACTATAGTTAATTATAATTATAATACATCTAATTGTCCTATAAGATTTTCTAATGGGGTCATTTATTAACTGGGCTGGTTGACATGTGTGGGTGCGAAAATGTTCGGGCTCCGGCACCGAGAATAATTTAACCAGTCAAAAATGCTTGCTTACATTGTCATTTTGGAGATAAAACTGAATTTTATTACGGTCGATGAGACATTCATTTCTGGAAGAAGTTTTTCCTTTGAAAAAAGTTGATTTACTTTAATTCAGCAAAACAAGTAATAAAGCTATTGATATACTCAAAATACGCACTGCCATAATATTTATGCAATTTCATTAAAAAATTTGAACTCAAAAAGTGTGTTTGTGGGTGTAATCTGTTATCTCTAAATTGTTTGCTTTTTATGGATTTATCAGGTCTTACGATGATTAATATTAAATATAAAGTTAATGCGAACGACATAATATTTTAATCGTAAATAATTATTAGGGTTTACTTACGCCTATTGTAACTTATAAAATTAGTAGATGCATTGCAATCGTATTATGTGGGATAGAGAGTCAAAGGGTAAAATATACTAATGCAATAATGCCAATGCTACTAATGTGTTAAAGTTTTTCATGAATCTCAACTGGTGACCTTGCGCATATTTTGTATTGTACCTATATATATAAAATCATGTTCTATACATCTCTTTCTCTATATACCGCAGAACTTTCTCACTTTGCATTTGCAGAGTATATATGACACATGAGACATATCATCATCGGCAACAAAACTTGTAGACTGTATTTTGCAATTATTTTTCCATACATGAGACAACGCTGACTGTTATAATACAGTATAAACAGCTTTGTATAATAATTCTGTAACGATGATATTTTGCTGTACTTCTTTTCTTTGTTCATATAGAAAGGATGTCATTTATTTTTACAAAGCTGATACAAATAATATTATGCTCTATGCTGCACTTCTGATCACATTCACGGCATGACCAATTTTGATTTTACTTTTAGTGATAAAACAGGAATTATTCGCATGGAAGTAGTCTGGAAAATAGTAAAAATATTATTGAAAAGTGTAATAAAAAAGTTTACATAGAAAAAGAAAAGAAAATGTTATCGGTGGGTGCAAAAGATCTCGCGGACTGTAGGATTCGAACCTACGCTCCCAGAGGGAATCTGATTTCTAGTCAGACGCCTTAACCGCTCGGCCAAATCCGCATTGGTTAGACAACTGCCGGATGTATGGTCAACTTAAATGTAACGTCATTGCTTCCCTTGATTTTGCAGTAATTTCATGACATGTTTATAAAATAATAATATGCCCGCTGTAAAGATTAAGTTAATTGCAGTGAATTATTAGCAATATGGTTCATGCATCTCTATTCAAGATATGAAAGAGATCCTTCGTTGAGGTTTGTACTCAAAGGGTTTTTACAATCTTTGTTGCTTCTCATATAATCCAAGCCTCACCGGAACGGTCTTTCAATACAATCTACCTGTAGTGGACGTGCGACCTTGAATTTCCAGAAATAATGAAAATGCAACTACTCGAAGTAGTCTCTTCTCTTGAACGATCATCATTGACTTTAGTCATAGTTTGCTGCAAAATGTCTTTTTAATAAAATTATGTCAGAAGAGCCAGAAAGTGCTCATTATTATTTGCTTTACGCACAATAATTTATATGGACTGATGCATAATTCATATAATTACAAGCTGGGTCAGATCAACCCCGTATACAGAAATCGATTTTGGAAGGGACAGAACGGCAAAATTAGCACAAATGTTCTTTACCGGAATAGCTCAAAATATCGGGGGGAGGGGGGTATTTCAACATAAATTTATGTTGAAATGTTCTTTGGATACCTGTTATAAGTGTTATGTTATATTATAATATGACACTGAAAAAAATAAGTATTAGTTGATTCAGGTTGATAAACATTTTAATGCGAAGTGATTTGAAATGGATTTTACGCCGATTACCTAAGTGCTATGGCTTTCATTAGTCATATAATAAGCTAATCGATATCATATTCTAATTAACGAATGACGTAATTTAACAATATATGTATTTATCATTTAATGCGTATAAACCGAATTTGTTGCTAATCACAACACGGGATTTTCATTTATGATGAGCATGACACTCAAAGTTAGAAGGATAATAAGTTTTATGTAATATGTTTACATTACTAATTTTTGCGAATAAAAATGCTTTGTCTACCTGAATGTTTGTCAACGTCCCTTAATTGACCCAGTAGTAGAATTAAATTGTCGGTGTTACATAAATGATATAATATTATACATTACATGGCTAGGTACATGGTGAAATCGTGTTGCACTCATGTTTTGTTTTGATAAACAACTTTTTACTGGAAAATGTTTCAAGTTGCTGGGTTTGCCGTGTTTGCATCATTGCATCATCGATAGCAAATAAATGCATAGTATATAATTATTTTTGCTATAAATATACCGAGACACAAAACGGGAATCCAGTACCGGTTTCATTCTGGTTTTGTAATTATATATTTTCTACCATAATTTTTTAACTCAACCCAATTTAGATCACAAATAGAACGCGAATATAGGAGAAGACATAAATACTCTCCGAATATTTTGAAATATATATAATTTTACTAAAATGGCCAATAATTTTTGGACATTATTATTTACAGTCTTAGTGTTAAGCAGCTATGTAGAATGTGGTGAGAAAGCTTGCCTGAATGACAGATATCGTCCTCAATTTCATTTTAGTCAAGCTGCAAACTGGATCAATGATCCAAATGGGATGGTATACTACAAAGGGGAATACCATTTGTTTTACCAATACCACCCTTACAGTACTGTGTGGGGTCCCATGCATTGGGGTCATGCCGTCTCATCAGATTTGGTCCATTGGGAAGAATTGCCAATTGCATTGTATCCAGACGAACTGGGCCAAATTTTCAGCGGTAGTGCCGTTGTAGACTCAAGAAATACTTCCGGTCTCCAGCAAAGTGTAGATGAAGATGTGATTGTGGCGATTTTCACTCATGAAGGCGGATCTCAAGTACAAAGTCTTGCCTATAGTAATGACCGTGGAAGAAATTTTCAAAAATTTGTCAGAAATCCAGTCCTACCAAATCCTCCAGGTGTCATAGATTTTCGAGATCCAAAAGTCATTGATATTAACGGGAAGTGGGTGATGGCTCTTGCCGTTGGAAACAAAATATCCTTTTACGGCTGCGAAGATCTTATATCGTGGAGCCCGATGAGTGAATTCGGAGCTGATCCCCCGCAAGGTGGTCATGGAGGAGTTTGGGAATGCCCAGATTTATTTCCATTGGAATTTGACGGGCAAACTGTTTGGGTTCTTTTGGTGAGCATCAATCCTGGTGGCCCCAACCTTGGCTCTGTCACACAATATTTCCTCGGAGATTTCGACGGATTAACATTCAGAAGCTTTTATCCGGGAGAAGAGCCAGTTCTTTGGATGGATTGGGGTCCAGATAACTACGCCGGAGTGACCTTCTCCAACGAACCCAACAACAAACGGATACTTATGGGCTGGATGCAAAACTGGATCTACTCTGCAGATATACCAACAGCAGCCTGGCGAGGACAAATGACAATTCCTAGAGAATTAGTCATTAAAATGGTTGAAGGACGTCTTCGCTTGGCTTCTGTCCCTGTTCCAGAAATGTCGCTGTTGAGAAATCCCGACGAAATATATTCACCCCCAAATATCGGAGTAATTTCCAGTGGTTCTATTCTGGTTTTGACATCAGGAATGCCCTTTACAAATCATCTCCTGGAGCTTGACCTCACATTACAATTTGACGGGTTTGCTGCATTCGGTGTTTGTTTTTACAATGGTGTTGCACAAGAACTTTGTTTCGGCTATGAGCATGCCAATAGCCAATTTTTCCTTGATCGTAGCAGATCCGGAAATGTTAATTTTCATCCTGATTTCAGCAGAAGAGCAATTGCAGCAAGAGAAAGTCGAAGCAGAACTATCACCTTTAAAGTTTTCTTAGATGATTCTTCCATTGAAATTTTTGCCGACGGTGGTACAACAGTTATGACAGCGTTATTTTATCCAGACCAACCTTTCACAGTTGCGCACATTCATCATTACGAAGGGGAAAGTGTTCTAGAAATTCAAAGTGCTACTTTACGTGGTCTACACTCCATTCACGATTGTAATTAGTAATTACATTTTGCACACTGTGCAATCAATTGTTTGTAAATAGTATCTTTAAAATTTCAATAATAATTTATTAAAATTCTATTTTCAGACTTATTTAATGTTGTAACATATTATATTTATTATTCTTAAGAAATCAGATTCCCTATCCTTCATTCAATAAATAGCTTTTCTAATTAGGTAATTTACTAATGAACATAATATTGTAAAACGTCATTACAAAATTTAAATAAACAAATTACATGCCTAGGTACCTACCTAGAAAAATAATATTTTGAAAAGGATATTAATCATAATACGTATTCAAATTTTCGTGTCTGTCATACACAATTCTTCATAACAATGCTGAAAACTGATACATGAAGCATACGAAACAATTTTTTATACTTTATGTAATATTCATAGAACTTCAAGTAGACGATTCCATTTCAACGCTTACAATAATAATATAGCTTCTTTGCGCATAAACCATGTTTTAAGACGGCATTATTGTGAAAGCTTTACAAAATGTACAACGAAGTACGACATAGCTGTTCACTGTGAGTTGCTTTTGTCCATTTTTACAACAAACTGTCTCTCTCGAGCTTATTGTTCTTGTAAATATTTCCCTAACCACAAGTTGCTGTCATCAACATTATATTGTAACGTTAATGCACATTTCATTGATTTTTAACTTAAAATCAGAAATATCGATCTTCTCATATCTGCTGTACTCGTCATTAATCCTAAGCCTAACTTAATATATATTTCTTGGTTAGTAAAGAGTAAGTTTTTATGTCACTGTTAGCATCTACTTAACCTAAAACGCTTCTTGTACTTTATAATATAAGTTTACTTTATTTGCTTTTCATAGAGTACTTCAATATTATAAACGAGAAATTTTGCGGTACTGCTAGAGAATGGACTCCACCGCCGGGCTTCTCCAGTCTTCTACCTCATCAGTAGTGGCGATAAATCCCGGACCTGATAGGAATTGGAGTGATATGGTTGCCTCTTTGTTTTCTAATTCGTTAGCTACCGAAAGTGACTCGGAACCATGGTGGTGTCAAAACGAATTATTAAGTAAGGAAAATATGGAGGAAGTAGCTAACACTCTTTTAGATCCTCTTTCCGCGTTGGAAAACGGGGCAATGTTTCGAAGTGGCACACAACGGACAGAACAACCAAATCAACTGGCTGGTACTTTCTTCGTTCCAAGATCTTTGGGTAAAATAAACTCTGCTGCATAAAATATACCTTTTAAAATTACATTACATTTTATACCTAATAGTGAATTGTGTTTCAATTTCTTTCTTAAAGAAAAATTCAATGCGGACCAGGATGGTGTACAATGGAAGATTGGAGAATTACAGATTCCATTCGACGACAATTATCAAAAAATGCAAATTTTTGTTCCATTCCTAAATGGAATACCAACTTTCTTAAAGGATGTAACATCGGAAGAGAAGGCCGCCGATATTACTTCTGCCAAAGTTGAATTAAAATCTGAAAATTTAAATTTGAACAATGCGAAGAATGATGACGAAGGCGGAAAAGGAAATGATATTAAGAAGATGGAACCAGGAGAAATAGAAAAGAACATTTCGAAAGATGCTTATACAGAGGATGTTCCATATGAGCAGAATAATCCAACTCCTACTGAAACAGAGAATACAACGATACCAACACAGAATGCTGGAAGGAAGAAGAAACAATCCCTTACTGCAAAGAGTGACCTTTCATATGATGACAGAACTGGCATATCATGGGAAACCAAGTTGAAAGGAACGAAGTTCTCGTCATTCACCGCATTTGATCCAATTATGGTAGTCACTGATGACAAAAATGAATCTCCACCACCCACCCTTGGTACACCTTTGAAACCTGGACTTTACAAGTTTGTTTGTGAGTACTGTCACTGCGGATTTCACCAAAATTACAAATACAAAAATCATGTCAGGATTCATCAAGGCCAGCGTTTGCACACTTGCAGGTGTGACAGATGTGGAATTCCCTACCGTGATTATCGCACAATGAGTAAGAATCACAATGCAGCTTACAAATCAGGACCGAATTGACCGAACCGAACTACTTCCATGCTCATCAATGACACCGCATCACCACCTTCCCAGGATCAATATAAAACACACTGAATATATCAATTAAACGGTTTTCTATATTATGTCATGTTTTTTTTGTATTTTTATACATTGAAAAAAACACATCGAATGTCGAAATCGAAAACTTAATCTCCTTTTTCTAGATGAATTAATATTATAAATTTTTTGCATTTTTCTGTTATACTGTCGCAGTTACCTACAATATGTTATGATTTGTCTATATGCAAAATCCGTTGCCTCTAATGAAATGTCAACTACTCAGCCACTGATTGGCTAGTAATTAGTATAATAATGGGTTTCATGTCGTAAATAAATATTTCTGTGCAATGTATTGAAATAATTTTACGTGGTGTATAATTTAGTTTTCATATACTTTCAAGATTTGATAGATTTTTTCATGCAACCATGTAAATGAATCAAAGTAGCATATTATAATGTAAAAATACAATGCAAAAGAATTGTAAATGAATACCTGCTATTAATTGGTGCATTTACCATTCAGTTTTTTGGGACAATTTTCCAGTTTGCATAATATATTACTCTATTGCAAATATTGCATACCGGCTTAGGTTCCGCATTTTGCATTAGTCCGTAAGGTAACGTTTGTTTCACTATACTATATAGATTTAGACAGGCAATAATTAGTAAAGTCGGCAGCCAAGGATAAAAGAAATTCTCACCGCGATATTCAACAGCGGTAATAGTGTAAATGCAAAAATCTGCACATTGTGCACACTACAATTCATTTTTAATTTTAAACACTGATCTTTATAGCATAAACGGTGCTTACGAAGTTAAATTGAGATGAGAATGAATCATTTCATTAGAAGTCAAAACTTAATATATAAGCAATTCACGAAATTCGCCAAACAGTTTTCGTATTGTAAACAATCAAAACTGTTATCAACTTTAGTGGACAGTGAAAGCAAAGACAGTCAAGATCAGGACGATGAAACTCAATCATGGGCCAACAAAATTGTTTACAGTACGTATTTGGAGAAATACAGACCCCCCAGATCGTGGAAGTGGGAAATGAGTGAAAAATGGAAGCAGCCGATCCGGGAAGCAACAGAAAGATCGGAAATGTACAGTCACGACCATCCTATTTCGTTAAAATATCTAAATGATTTCTCAGATATCAACAGAGCCTCTTTAAATAAAAATAGTAGAATCGAAAATGAAATTTATAACGAATATAATGAGTTAGAACAAAAGAATTTTCAATTTCCGTATAAAATTTTTACTCCCCTGGAAATGCAAGTCCTAAAAAGTGATGCAACCATGTTTGAAAAACCCGAACTCAAGACATCCAAATCCGTTGAAAATGACGTAAAAGAGAATAACGTGCACGAAGACAACCGTTGGGAACTTCAGTACGGGTTTGCAAATCCTGATATACCCGCTAGTGCAGTGCCCTGTGGGGGTTGTGGGGCTCATCTGCACTGCCAAGACTCCTCGATTCCTGGGTAAAAGGGGTATCCATTCTTCAATTCTGCATTAAATTCTCTAGCATATCGTTTGTAACATTATATACATTTATTTTGTGCATGGAAGAGTAAATGTATGAATACTGAATAAATACTGTATAAATGTAATGTATAAAATATATAAATCACCGTTATAACATTTAAAACATTGTAAATAAATTGATACCTTAATTTTTTAGGTATATGCCTGTAGAGACGTTTACTGCCTTTACTGAAGAAGAACTGAAGGCTGAAATCTGTCAACGATGTTTTTATCTTAAGAATCATAAAGCAGCTTTAAGCGTTAATGTCACTCCGGATATGTACCCGAAAATATTGGAGAAAATAAAAGATCATCACGCAATGGTGCTGCTTCTTGTTGACCTCATCGATTTCCCTTGTAGCATCTGGCCGAATATTATAGATATAATAGGTAAGTAATAGAAAGTTGTACATTTTTCCAAATTAGTTGATTTAATTGATTTAATACCAATTTGATGCTAAATCCCTAATCGTATTTTATTACAGGAGAAAAACGACCCATTCTTCTAGTGGGAAATAAAGTGGATTTGTTACCTGCTGACTCAAAAAAGTATTTAAAGCACATAAAATTTTGTTTGGAGGAAACTGCAAGGAATTCTGGTCTTGATCGTGCTAATATTGTAGGCACCACTCTAATTAGTGCAACGTCTGGTTACGGTATCGAAGATCTTATTACCACAATTCACAAAAATTGGGGTGGCAAGGGTAAGTATTAGTAAAGAAGTTTTCATAATAACATTTACACGAGTTTTAAGGTATCTGTCATTATTTTAGGCTATTTATGTCTTCGTTAATCCTTAATTGATTTGTGTCTTCAAACTGCTAAAAACAATTATGTGGAAATCCATTGCCTTTGCTATCAAAGACAAAAAATATTATTTTGGTGGGACCATTATTATATAACAATGTAATTGCGTTGCACCAGTTTATATTTTTCATAATATAAAATTGAAGCATGTTTTAACGAAATTAAAATTTTAAAGCGCACATTGTTCTTATCGTAATTAGTTCATCTGTATGCAAAGTTGGGCAGACCATATCTAAGGTGCGATGTAAATTATTGAAAATCTATTTGTTTATTTACTTGAGCATGGTTTTGATAATTTTTGATAATATTTTGTTCAGTGGCAAATCTTATAACAAATGTTTTCTTCCCCTGTCACTCTAATTTGCTAATAGTAAATAAAAGGGTAATTAAAGTAGAATATCATACTTTATTACATGTATTAGAATTTCGTATTTAACCCGTCTCCTACTAAAGGGACTATTTTAGTATGAGATTAGGGGTTTAGAATTTCTTCGGTAACCTGGTAACCTGGATACCGGGAAGGAAGTTTTCTGCCCAGGTATCCTGGATACTGGGAGGCAGGTTTACATGGTCGCCTGCCCGGTTACCGGGAAGAAATCAGAAATTCTATGTCCGGGTTTTGATTTGCAAAGGATATGAAAATGTTGATATTTATGTAAAACTTGATTGTAAATGATTATAAAAAGAACAAAATGTAAACAATCAAAAATTTGGGTTACAGGGGACGTCTTCATTATGGGTTGCACAAATGTTGGAAAATCTTCGTTATTCAATGCATTTCTGCAGTCCGATCTGTGCAAAGTTAAAGTGGTAGATTTAGTACACAGAGCAACTATTTCACCTTGGCCTGGCACAACGTTAAATCTTTTGAAGGTAAATTGTCCCGTTTTGTCAATACAGTATGACTTTAATTGTACATTTGATTGTTGATTACATGCAAACTTGTTAATATTAATTTGTCTTTTATTGTTTGCAGTTTCCCATTATGCAAACAGATGGATGGAAAATGTTTTACAGAAAATTAAGGCTTCAGAAAGATAGCGAATTTGATGCAGGAGAAAAAGTGGAGAAGCTAGCTCTGCTTAAAAAGACACGCAACCCTGTCTATTCCACATTAATGGGAAGAGTTGGTCGCACATTTATGTCTAAAGACAGAATTCTGGCGGCCAGAAGTCCGGAAGATACTATAAGCCCTCATGATATGTTTAATGTTAATATATACTCGAAAAATCCTCCTCCATTAAAGAAAATGGGGGATTGGAATCCGGAAGATCCTAATTTGTGTGGGAAATGGTGTTATGATACCCCTGGTACAGTTAGTGAAAATCAGGCAAGTTAAATCTTCAACAATGTAGTTTTTATTCATAGATTGTAGTTTATAGTTAGTTTATAGTTTGAGTTTGGATTGGGGCAGCATTGTTTTTGTTTTTGTTTTTATTTCGACCTCTGGTGAAGCTACAATATTTTATATTTTTTACAATAAAGGTGAAAATTATATCTTTTCAGATACTGGATTTGCTAACTCTTCCAGAGCTGATGAAAGTGTTACCTAAAGATCTCATTGAACCTCGAACTTATTATGTGGCACTAGGAATGACAGTTTTTATTGGTGGTCTTGCCAGAATCGATTATGTTGAAGGACTGAAACCCATTAGATACACAGTATTTACTACTAGTCATCTTCCCATCACTATATGCCGTACTTCTAATGCGGATGAAGTATACAAGAATGTCAGTAAATAAATTAGGATTAATTGCCTAACTAAGTTAAGATTGTATACAATGTTAATTAAAAAGGATTTCTGCCATTAATAATGATTTTATTTGTGTCTAGGCCTTTGGGACTCCCATTTTTGCGGTGCCGATGGGAAATGATGATCGTTTAAACTCTTTTCCTGGTTTTAAAAGTACAGAATTCCAATTTGAGGGTATCAACCACAAAGAAAGCTGTGGCGATATTGTCATTTCTTCAACAGGTGATTACTAATTAAGCGTCAAAAGAAATTTTCCATTTGATATGCGTATTAATTTTTTAATTTAATATGACGTAAGAGCACACTATTGGCAATGTCGTTCTTTCTTGTTAAAAATATGTTTGAGTCATGCATGCGCATTATACAATCGATTTTCTTCTTAATGTGCGTATAAATATTATTTATATGATTGGAATGTTAAACTTGTATTTTATTGCATAATATACATAAATCTTGGCTTCAAAGTATAAAAATACATATTCTAGTTAACGAACTAATATTGGGTCAGGGCGTTAAATAGATAACCTGATAACCTGCTTACATGTTAAACAGGTTTCGTAGCCGTGACTGTTGGGGTCGGAAAATTCTGCCGTTTAGTTGTTCATTCTCCTAATGGTAAAGGACTATTTCAACGTCAACCATCTCTGTTGCCATATACAGTCAACAAAAAAGGAAAAAGAATTCGAGATACTCCTGCCTACGCTCCTCATCGCGTCTATGTCCCACTATAAGAAGCTTTAGTGCCAAATAATTATGTGCAGTTCATTGTAATTTTTAAACGTTAAATATATTTTTAATAAACATTTTCTAAACATGAAACTGTACATTTTATTGTATTTTATATTTTCATTCATTCAGTTTTATAGATCGATGACAAAAAATCTTTACATGGAAGGGTTTGCAGTAGAGTAACGTAAATGCACTTTAGATATTTGCTTACTCGACTATAGAGGTACTTCAACGATAATGATCTGCTTATATCAAAGAAAAAGTCGTCCAGACCTAGATATTTTAATCAATGAATCAACTATGACACCTATATATGTACCCATAGTAGTATAGTTAACTCTTCTAACAAAATCAATTCTGAATATTTTCCATCGCATCAATAAGTCGTTTGTGAACTTGAATGAATAGCGAAAGGAGTTCGTTGCTGCAGCACTACATTAATTGCCACAGGACTGTGTCGTATGTAAATAGTAATAACTCAACTACTGTAACGTTAGTACTACTGTGACGGCTACTGTTGAAGCTCTTACGTTGGACAGTAACCGAGACCGATGAAAAACTAGGTTTGTTATTACACGACCCATTTATATGGACGTACATGTTATATTTGAGAATAAAATGCTGCATAGATAGATGTGCTACAGTTTTCCTACTTTACTGCGTTTAGTAATATGAAGCCAGAGAAAATCCATGGAAAAGTCTTTTTCTTCAGTTTCATCTATATGTGCACACTACGCTGCTTTGCGTATACACTCAATGTAGCATAATATAGAAAATCGATCAATACCATTAACACAACTGCCTCTTTGTGTAATTTAGACAAATAATTTATAAACCTACCATCCCTCTTGAGACCATTATTCTATACAAGTTGTTACAACAGTACAAGATCTGCTGTCTGCAGCTATCTGTAATTGTCGTTGTATTGTGCATTTGCTCTAGCTACATCAATATTTTATTATTAGGCAATTCTTTCATGTAAAACTTGCTAGAAGTAAATAAGTAAGTGGGGCTTTCAATAATTTTTTATAAATACATTAGAGAGAAGATTAGATAATTTCTCATCGTGATGCTCTACTCTATAGTTGCATCATTTTTATTTGCTCCTTCGATACCTTAGTTCCCTGCCCTGGTATCATATTTCCTTTACGTCTTGTTAGTACACAGTCTGGATTCTTGTATGTAATTACTATACAGAAGGTAGGCTTGCTGTATCATGTACTTGACAGGATCAATTTTAACTTAATTGGCATATTTATAGAATTTAATTTGTGAACTCAATAAATAATATATTTTTGTCCCTTTGAACATACGTCACGTTAATGAACAGTATGTAAATTCACTGACTCATGCTGATTCATGAAATATTTTAAAAAATATTTTAAATTGTTTTATTTGTTTGAAACAAATATTTTTCGATTAGTATCCTAATGCTCTACTTTTGTGTACTACTATATACATATTATAATTATAATATGCTGATTTAGTTGTGACAATAAAGTTATTTCATTTCATTTCATTTCATTTCATTTCATTAATAATGCTGCTCTAAAACTAAAAATGTTGCTTCCTCCAGCCCACAAATTGTCTAATTATTAGATAATTGCAATTTGTGGCTCAAATGCAATTATAATTAAGAGTGCATTGTGTATAATTAAGAGTTTCAAAGTTAATATTCTTTTAGTTTTTTATATTTTTTATAATTTACTGGCAACGAATATTGAAATTGGGTAGCCAATGAAGGAGGGCGGTGACAATTACAGACAAAACGGTTTCCCAGCTAGAGAGGATGCTTTAAACCCTAATCTCGGTTTAACAGTTGCATTATTGGGGGACTCATTGATTAATCTGTGTAAATTTTATGCTGAACATGTTACATTGCATAGAATTACATACAACCTACATGTATTAATATTACACTCATTACACTACAAGATATAATAAAACAATGATGGTATATATATAAGTAGTTCTCAAACGAAGGCAGACGTGAAAGGCATTTAGTGACTTTACTAGTAACGCAACTGACACTCAAGTTCATTACTTCGCAGCTATCAGAGTGTATCAGGCTTTTAGGTGTAGGAGGTGTCAACTTTATCTCTCATTTATTTCCTTTCGATTCATTTAGTTACAAGTTTGCTTCTGCGTTGCAAGCACGGCATTTTATTTACGGTACACTAGACACAGAGAAATTCTTTAATTGAAGAGGAACCACCATGGACGTTAACAAATCTCCCGTAGTTTCGAATGGACACGTCCATTCAGATGTTGTTATCAACGGTTCTCATGAAAAAAATAATCATGAGACAGTGGTTGAATGCAATGGTGTTGCAGGAGAAGGGAAGGTAAAGAATGGAACTGTGGAGGGTTTCGAAAATGTAAACGAAACAGACGCAAAGGAGTACTTGAACAATTATAAAGCTCACAAGACCGGTATTAGTTATGAAGAAATGGTCGGAGTGTACACGGAATGGGCTGAGAAATATGACCAGGTATTTTATTGAAAATCCTATTTCTATCATTCAGTGTATTAATTTGTACCTCTATTGGATATGAAAATTATCTTTGATAATAGGATTTATGTCCAGGGAGATACAATGGACCGGAAATTGCAGCTCAAGCACTTGCCGAGTATTACCCATCGGAGGTCAGACCATTACTGAAAGTCCTTGATGTTGCAGCTGGAACTGGCCGTGTTGGGCATGAATTGCACCGAATGGGCTTTCGGTATTTATATTAAAATTTGATAGCCATTTAATAGTCTTGCTATTAAATTTGTTGACAATGCATTACCTTCTCACATATAATAAGGTTTTACGCAAACACTAATCATGGTGTAACATAATTGTAACATTTAGTTTGGTTTGATTTTTTAGTCACATTGACGCTTTGGAGCCATCCTCTGGAATGCTAAAGGTTCTACTAGGCAGGGGAATTTATGAGAATACATTTGAATCAGCAGTCGGATACAAACCAGTGGATGATATTTTACCCAGTAATTCTAAATACAAACTATCTGTTCTATTTACGTTCATCTATCAGTATTATTTATTTAAGTTCTGTTTACGTCAGCATGAATTTACTCAGAAATAACAGCAGTAAGACTTTGGACTCCACTTTTCCATATATGTAGTAAAATCACTACATGTGTGTTAGTCTTTCACAGTGACGTACTTCTACTTGATATCTTTTCGGTAAGATTAGCAGCCCATTGAGAACGGTAGACCATTTGGAATTATGTGTCTGATAAATAAGATAAGCTACAAATCCAGTTTTGACTGTAATTAATGTTTATAGAGTGTTGTACATATACATTGATTCTTACGATTTTTAGAAGTACTCATTTATGAAGTATGAAAAACTATGGCTTTTTAGACCACATGAATAAAAATTGGTAGCAAATATTGACACTCATGACCGTAGCTAGCCTAGCCGGTAAACGTGATTAATTGTAAGTTCAGCAATAAATTGTTTTACAGTGTTTCTGAAGGTCATTCTGAAATTAAGTAAAAGTACGGCTCTAGTCTAAATAGCAGGCAATAACAGCTCAAGCATTTTTAATATATATAGACGTGAACCTAGCGTAGATGAAAAGTGTACAAGTATCAATTGTTTTATTCCAATATTTTTCAGATACATATGATAGCTTAGTTATTGCTGGTGGAATGGGAGAAGGTCATATTCCAGTTGGGGCTGTGGACGAAATGATACGCGTAGTCAAACCAGGTTAAGATAAATTCTATTAACATGAGATGTTGCTCACAATTGTTTTAATTCAATATTGTTCTCTTTTGTGCTTCATTTGCTACAATGTTTTATTTTCTCGTCTCATGTATAGGAGGAACGGTGTTTATCGTAATGAGAGAGGAATATCTTAGTTATGTACAAGAGTACGTGGGCAAATTGGAACCTTACATGGAAGCCCTTCAGGAGAAAGGATTCTGGAAACAGGTCTGTCGCATTCTATTGTTATAAAAATCATCATCATTACAATACTAGTGCTAGTGTGTCTATCCAAATGATCCAGCTGCAAATGTTTTGTAAGATTTATTGGCTTATACACTTTACGTAAGTAATGCGAAAATGATTTATAAACAAATATGTTCGGATATTGTAGGTTAGTCGCACCATCGTTCCTTCATACTCTTTCAACAAAACTGGAGTTGTCTTCAATTATGAAGTTCTCACCACAGAGTGGCCAACCACCACCATTTGATACCCATGCAGATGTAAAAATGCAATTATAACTACACGCAAGAACGAGTAAGTGTATGTACAACGTGCATATTATCCAGGATGATTCAACTAAATATTTTTGTTGCGTTATTTATCTCATTCGCTTACGTTCATATCATATTGTATGCAATATTATAATAAATAAAAAATGTGGTTTTATGCAATTAAATGAGCAAATTTCAACTCAACTGCGTCCATTACTTCTGTTAATTGTCAATTATATCTTAAATGCAGCTTTATTCTCAAATATCTTAATACATATAGGGTGTTTTTCGTATAATGGAATTTAACGATTTTGAGAAAAGGAGTAGGTACCTGTACCACCTGTACTACCTGTACTACTTATACCTAAGCATTATCATTTACATATACTTGTATATTTTAAGTTTATTTACACGGACTGACATTTTAAATGTGCACACGGGAAAGTTGATTAATTTTTGCTACACGATTTCATTCAATTATAATTCACTGATAATTACTTGCGATATCTACACGATAAATACTCACTACTGCTAATGATATTCCTTTTGGATTACATGAATAGGTAATTCATTATTTACTCTTTCAATATTATTGAACACGTGTCCCAATTGAAGAACAAGTTTGTTCTTTCACATAACAAACTTGCTAACAAAGAAAGTGAGGGTCTGCTAACGGTCCGTTTACAAATGAATGGGGAACGTTGTGGTTGATATAATTGGATAAACACTCCCTCACTTGTAAGTAATTACATCCGGTAACTTCAGTGAGTCTTTGGGTCCAAAAATTATATCCAAATCTTCGTCTAGAGTACATCAAGATCGATGCTGCTATGCACGACGGAGGATAATAATCATTTGGCTCGGCTGTAATAAATGTAAATAAATCATTTCTTTTAGATTTTTGTTAATAAAGGTAAACTGGGCCTGTAAACAGCGTTCATATAATATTTCCATATCATTCAAAAACATGAAAAAAATGTTGCTCGATTGTTTTATACTCATTAAACCCCCCTCTCCCGCCATCCGCATTAATTGATTTATTGAAGCATTTTGTAGCAGAAAATTATGCCAATAAAAAATGTGTCTACTGTTTGAAGAATTGGTGAATTATGAAGTATGAATGTTAAAGTATGAATGTTTTCCTTATGTAATTTACCTTCCAGGATGTAGTGAAGAATGTACAATGAGTGGTCTGAAATGCTTCTTCCACATTTCAATTCTTCATTTTCACCTACTGCTTTAACTCCTGGTAAAGGTCCATTGTTATTATTGCATTGTTGCTGTGTAAGCAATCCTGTTCCGTCAAGTGAATAAAGTATAAAACACTCCAAAAAGGTATATGGAGTTGGCATGAGAATATCCCAATTAAAGTAACCAACAATAAATACTTCTATTTGCTTAAAAAGTTTGAAGTTAAAGTCAGACTCTGAAGGCAGAAAAATTTTCAATGTTTTTATTCTGGGACATGATGAATCACGCTCTTCCATTTTCCCTGTAATACAATTATTGTGTTTTAATACATGTTAAACTTAACAGAGCTTTTTAAATTGTAATCTTTTATACATTTTTCCATATTATTTCTTACCAGCTATAATGAGACAAGTCAGCGCAACCAAATGAAGCTGTTTTCTAGATATGGAGTGAAAATCGCAAAATCTGTCGAACATATAAATCGCCGAAGACACAGTTGCATAACAAAAAGAGACCTGGGCAGCCACTTTCATGATGTACTTTAAGAGGTATGTCCGAAAAGCTCTCTGTAAAATCAGTTAAATGAAATTAATTAAAAAATTCACAATCACCTTAAAACTATTATTGCTATGAAGCACGGAAGAAAAGCAATTAAAAAATTAATTTGCTAAAACAGAAATGGTAAATTAGTGCGAACTTGTGGAGATCTTGCTTGATAGTATTTTCTATTGCCCTCTTTCAACATCAAGCATTTTAAATAATCCTTCAATTCGTTGTCGTCATGTTCGAATTTTCCGTAGGCAAATGCTACTTCCCTCAAACGTAAAATATACTCTTTTATCTCCGGGTCCGCCAAAAGGTAAGCCATATCTCTATAAGCGTGAAAAAATGAAAAATGAAGAAAACAATATTGGATGGAAAAATGTCAGTTGAATATCAGTTGATGTACGCACCTTGTGTAATTGTATTTTCCTCCAAGGGAATTTTCCTCCAACACTTTCAATAATGAACTTCCTCACTCTTCTAGCTGCTGTGGTAAAATATATGTTTTGGTCATGGCGACAAATTTAGTGCAACTAGATGACAATTTTATACATTAAGATCTTACCCAAAAGGTGAAGTCGTAACTTAATTTAAAGTACAGCACAGTCAGGGCACAGGGCAGGATGGAGACAGGATGAGTTCCTTATCCTACAGTATTAATAATAATAAATATGATACACAAAATATGCAAATTATATATGAACGAAGTTTCCCAAGAATATATGAATCGTTTTTACATAATATTTATGTATATTTAATACCAAGTAAAACCTTAACATCACTCGGCCATCGGCACGTCGGCACTTCAAGTCTACATGTATATAAATTGTATACTTACTACTTACCAATCTGTTTTAGGTATATGCCTATTATTATATACTACAATATAATAATATATATATGCGCAGTTTGTGCAGGTATTATTACTTCTTACTCTTACTTATTTCCTTATATCTGAATGAATGCGAATGTACCGAAATAGAATATTATATATTAACTAAAATCCTAATAATTTAAACACTGTAGGATACACGGGTACGACATAATGACTTGAAAGATACAGCAGCAGTAGATAAGAAATTCTAATTTCTTATTTCGAATATATGTACGTGTTATTATTATTATAATGAAATATGTACATACAAGATTTAAATTATTACCTGCATTTCATTTTCTTTGTAATATTATGCATATTATCTACTGCTTTGCATTAACAACCTTATCCGACCATCCGCATTCCTATCCCCGATGAAATCGAAGACTCTATAGATGCCGACTGGCTACATGCAGTTCAGTGAAGCATGCAAACGTTAATTTCTATGATATGAAACAAATGGTATGACGATGTAAATTATAAATGAACTAGATATTTACTTATATTCTTTGAAGATGAGACGTGTCAGAATTTAGAATTACTTAGGTAGGTTAGGTTGTAACTTGTAACTACTATTTCGTAAATAATCCTGCAGTTACCTTTATATCTCACATAGATTTAAATTCACGATTTGTCAGGCTTTTGATGGACAGATTGGTTGCTTTCTGCATCCTGTGCAGACATACTCACTTTTCTTCTTATTGTTAACTAATCCCAAATTCATAAATAACTACTGCTATCAGTAATTGAAAAAGATAGTTTTATTCTGGATAGTATCTACATAAATTAAAGTAGACATGCAATTATCTAATTCGTCAGAGACGTGATGACCAATGATTAAGGTGTGATGTCTCATATTTGTCGGTCTTCTTTTATAATGTATCATGCGAATCGGTAACAAAAATATCTGCCATTTGTATATGTTATTTATTTCATTAAGTACCTCGACTGTAAAACTGTTTCCATAATTATAATAATAATATAAAAATCAAGTAAAAATAGTATGCCAATAAATATTTTATGGTTTGACTTTTGCAAAGTGGCAAGACTTGTAGTAGTCCGTGACTGTGTCTCTGTGTCTGTCTCTGTCTGATCTCTCATTACCCCACATAAAAGATGTTTTCTTTTGACGTATTTCAGACTTTAATCGAGCTAATGTTGATTTGACGGAGTAGGAAATCCCAGCTTATTCA
>JABASD010002257.1:0-28573 GCA_019776165.1 Pogonognathellus flavescens
GGTGGTTTGCTTGTCAGTTCGGTCGCTATACTGCAGGAGGATTAGCAGTATTTTACAAAAGACAATTCTCTTCTTGATATCACTCCGCCGAAGAGTTTAATGTAATTCAGAGTTGTTCAATATTACATGAGATGCTCACAAGAAGATGAGAACTAGTACTTTACTACAGGAAGGATGATAATATGGATGTGTGGCTGACCTGAGGTGTACTAAACTTGAGCCATCACAACCACCATCATAATATCACCTTGAAATAAGAACGGTTTATTGTAGGCAATAAAAATGTTGGCACTTTCCTCGTGGCTTGTCAGCAGAACTCACACAGTACAATATTTTCAGTACAAAACAGTTTCGCTTCAAATACATATACGGCGATGACGATTACCATGCATGGATTTACAATTCACCAGGAAAGACTTCGACTTGATGAGTAACACGCTATGCTTTTCGACTTCACCAAGTTATTGCAATTGTAGCAGTAAAGGACATTTATTAGTTACATTTTTTACTCAGTTTACATTCACGGTACATAATCCAACTGGACTAAAACTGATCTTGAATGTATCTTGTGTTTATATTTCATCAAGTTGTGATGGAGATGTGCCAATTGCCAATGAACTGGTCAATAAAATCCGAAAATATTCGCGGATCCTTTCCAAAACGTTACAAAGAGTTGAACTCTATTCAGATGTTTGTCAATGTTCACTTTGAGACGTCTCGTTGTCTACTATTAACAATATGAGTACATAAATGTGTACGGATTATCCACACTTTGTTAAGGTTTGTTAACGTACATTATCTAATAAGGGCAGCTGAATAGACACCGTGTCTTTCAGTATAGAAACTAAATGGTAGCTGCACAGATAATTAAAGTGAACAAGAGGGATGTGTGCGAGCAATTAGCAAGTGATCCCCTCTACTATCAAATGCACAACAAACAACGATGTTTACACATTGAGAATTTAACTAAATGTTTTTCTCTCTTATACTTATAGCACACATCCAATATTACATTATACCGAGGAAGAACACATCAAGATACACCAGCGTTGGTGCAAATGTGTCTGGTGGTATAAACCGGGCTGTAGCCAACTACGACACTTTATTGTTGCTATATATAAAAGTATGTGAATGTAAATAATATAACTTTCAGTGATTTCAGTAGGGGTTAAGTATTTGTTGCACAAAATTCCGTCAGTTTATGCAATTGGTGTGAAACTGTGAGTGTGTGTTGCCAAAGATTTGTTTGTGTATATTGTGTATAAAATGTGTTTTGGTTGTTCTGGGATGGTAGCTGAGTAGGCAGAATGTTTCACCTGTTCTTGTCGTCTCGGTGTTCACTTAAGGACAAAGTCACTGGGATAAAATGAGTACAATAGTAGGAGTTGAATTTAAATTGTAATCTGCAGCTGAGGTGCTGGTGCTGTGGCTCGGTTTGGCTTCTTGCCTCTCGTTCCGTTGTTCGAATGGAACGGAAAGGCAAAGGTTGCTCAGTGTGTATAAGCTTCAGCTTTTCTTGGGCTTAAAGTAGGATGATGATGAGGATGGGGATGAACATGAAGAAGATGATGATACGTGGTAATGTCTAATGTAATGTAATATAATGTGGATTTTGAGGATTGTATTTTCTATCTGTAAGTTCCACAATGTATTGTTGTGGGGATGATAGGTATGCAGCAGTGTGTGTTCGAATATAATAATGCAATGAATGCACTCGGAGGATTTCGTTGGCAAGAGCAGCAACACTCTCTCCGCTCTCTCGTCTCGTCTCTTCCTTCTGTTTTCGTGTTGTGTTCTCTTCTGACTCAAGTCAATCCGAGCAGTTCTTGCTCGTGGATGAAGATACGGCTCTCCTTATGTTATATGCGCCACACCACTTCTTCTCCTTCTACCAACACTACTACTACTACTACTACAACCACCACTGACAATAAGTCGTGGCGAAGATGTGGAATGATCCTCTCTGGTGGGTTGAAAAGAGTTTCCCAAACCACTGGACGTTCTCTCTACACACAAACTGCCTTCTTCTACTTCTTCTTCTTCTCCTACTACCATTCTTCACAGGCTGAGTCTCCACCGTGTAAAATAATTTCATTGCATCGTCTTCTGCTGAGAAAGGAACAACAGATACTCTCGTAGCAGCAGCCTGGCAGTGCACACTGTGTATCTGCTCCATGCATATAGGTACATACGTGTAGTCTCTCGTATAAAGGCAGTAAAAAGTACACGTAATGTAATAAATGTTAAGTAATATCAACGCATAATATTATATAGGAGGGAATGCTTACTTACATTTTACACAATAGCGTAGTACCACACTCAAAGGTGTGTGTAGTCAAGTCTTCTTAACTCTTCAGATTGATCTAGCTACGTTCTCAGTTAATATAACCACATAGACACATAAAGCAGCATGGCATGGAACGCACAACGCACAAGTCGTATATATAAAACATTTATTATAGCGTATACGTATGTGTGTATGTGTAAAGGATGAACAACTCTACATGAAGCCAAGTTATAAGAAAAGACATTCGTGGAGTTTATACCTGCATGCTCCAATGTAACAAGTATGCACAGACTACACGTAATATAAAGTGTAACGTACGTAATGTAACACAAGACAAGTAAATGAAAAGAAAGACGTGCTACAGAACAAGCCAGGCTAAAGCACAGCAAGCTTATAAGCAACTCTTCCAGACCTTAACTCGTATATGTGTAGATTGGATTGTAATTTGAAGTGAAGGTAATACAAGACAAGTAAGTTCAGTGTTGCTCTTGATCCTAAGATCTGAGAGTATTCTATTCCTTCCTATATTATATTATCGTATGAGGATCCATGTATTAGCTATAGCTCACCTGTGCACTCTGTATAGGTACCCAGTCACTAAAGTCAGTCAAGATTACCAAGGATAGGGATGTTTTGTTCTTTCTATACCACAACCAACGTGTTTCCATGCATATTGTTATACTTAATACTTACACTGCTCTTACACGTACAACACATAAGTAAAAGCATTTGTGTATAATATTACGTATATCTCTATCCAGGTAGTCCATGCTATTTCAATGTTCATTGTTCATGTTGTTTGTATGTACATGTGTCTCTATAGAATTTTCTCTGCACATCATACATGTGTCTGACTATATACATAATATACATACGAAATCAGACTGTGGCTCGCTACTCTTATTACTAGTAGTTTAGTTAGTATTAATATTCTCACTCGCTTCATAATAATATAATGATAGTGAATAGTGACTGTTGACTTGAGATACCTGTATTAAGTACAAAGGTATGTATTATGTGTGTGTGTGTGTGTTTGTAATGAATGTGCGAGGCATTGGATGGAGAGAGAGAGAGAATACAGACAGACTGTTGTTTTTCACGAGTTGAGTTTGAAGAAGTTGACTTAGCTGCATGGGGCCTCATCTTGGCTGACTTGTCCACTATGTTGCCACATTGGAAAAAGCAAGTTATATCTTGGCTCGTCCCTTCGTAGCTGTAATGCTATGTTTCGTAATATTATGCCAACCAATCAACAAACCACCTTGCCAATCCACGGAAACCACTTTAATTCCGTGAAATAGGTTCCCAGTGTGGCTGACACAAAAGGACATGATACGCTTTCAAGAGCCACGATGATGCTACCTCATTCTTCCCAAGTGTTACGTAGGATACACACACAGAGAGAAGAACGGAGGATTCATCTCTTTCTCTCTCTCTCTCTGTCTCTCTCTCTCTCTGAGAACACTTGGCGCTTGATGCGATGTGTACTTGCCTTCTCGTCTCTCCCAATGCAATGCAAGAGGCAGAAGTAGTTGTAGTTGTGGTGGATTGCATTATCATACGAAATGAGAAAGAGAGAGTCTGTCTGACAATGAGTGGAGTGAGTGAGTGAGTGAGTGCAGATATGATATGATGATGTAATGAGGATGAGACCTGCCTGCCGTTTACTGGCCCTACCCTTGCATCCGAACAATCAACCATCCATCCATCTCCCAATGGTCACTGGCCCGTCGTGTCCCGGCCTCTCTTTCTCTCCTCTGTCTTCATTTCCTTCTCAAACTACAGCCACCCAGCTCTGTTGCTTCGTTCTAGCTCCACTTCTAAACTTACTCATCACCAGCAATCACTCATTCTTGCCCTTTCACACTTTTCTACAAATCAGATACTCTTTTCAACCACTTGCAGAATTTTTGCCATCCAGGATTTCTGTACGGACGCTGTTAAAAGACAATGCACAAGTAACATTTCATTTCCGCTGAGAATAACCCTCCGGCTCTTCAGGTGTCAATCCCGTCCAACCAAAACATAATATTATATCATGTGTACCTCTCTCTCTGAATGTGCCTAACTTCTCGGTCTTCTACTACTGCCTTCAATTATATTCTGCTTCAGTGTTTCAAGTGCACATGAGACAAACATGATACGCACACACAAGGCAAACAGTCGACTAATGCATTCCGTATAGTGGCAGAGTCGTGCAAATATTTATTGTTGTTTTGTTCCTTGTATAGTTGGTACTTGGATGCTTCTGTTCGTCACATGGAGTTTCCTTTATTATTATTATCACCACTAGTCTTACAACGTAACATCATATTATTATAATAAATTATTCCCACTCTTCTTACCTTCTTTTGCCGTTCATTTCCTCTCCCAGTATGTGGTGCTTTACTAATACCTCCATGATAATTCAAAGTGGTTATTTTCAACGTTGTAATAATAATCATTTTCTCTGTGCAAAACACTAGCATTATAATATCGTTTTGTGTAATTCTAATTCATATTCAGTTATGTGTTAATATTGTGTTCTCGCAATATTTTTTTGCCATCTGAAGTTATCACGTTAAGGCTTAGTGTTTTATTTTCTTGGAAGAAATTGTAGCTGTATATGAGAAACAGGGCACTTACCTTACTTCATCTTGTCTGAGTAAGATCAGTTTAGTGATACTTGCTTTGCCGTGTTGTTGTGTCTTTTCTTGTTTCCACTCCTTCACATATTACTTATTGTTAGCCTATAGTCATTTCATATCATCTGAATGCATTCTTATCATAAAGCACACAGACTTCATATATCTGTGTAATGTGAGCGTGTGTAGGCATATACTCTGATATCTGTAATAATGTGCAAGACACACTGCTACTCTCTCTCACTCTTGTCTGTCTGATATTTCTTTAAAACTTCTCGTCGTTGCTGAAGGCACAGAGTCTGCTTAATCCCACTTACCTACTACTACCTATATGGATTGTATATGCTCATGTTTATACAAAGAAACCCAGATCGATCACATTAACATTTAGTCTATGTACTTTTTTTGTTTTACATACTTTACGCTACACTACTAGCACTAGCCATGATTTAGAAACTTGTCTACCGGCTACTAATAACAATAAGTTTGCTACACTGTGTCCAAATACATCGGAGTGTGTTATAACGTGTCGCGTGTATTTGTATGTATTATATTATTATGTATATCCAAAGGCAATGTGTGCAGTATGCAATGGAAGATGTTGGATGTGTAGTACACGTTGTATTAACTCGACCATTACTACTACATGCAGTTAGATGTGTAAGCTTTAATGTAGTTTCTGAAAGAAAAAACTGCTGCCAAAACAACATAGCATTTCATATGACATCATCAGGCAGGTACAAATAATATCTTGTATCTAGGCTGTGTCGAAGATAATTCATCCCAAAGAAATTTACACGCAGAGAACTGCTACGAGGATCAAGAGTAGCAACAAAGGTGATGGTTGTTGGTGATGGTGACCACGAAGAATATCAAGGAGCGCAGAGCAAGGCCATTTCAGTTACTACTACAACTATGTACTTGTTAGTTGTTACTGAAGTTACATCGAGACCAGAAAGCGTTTCTGATAGTCAATGAGAGCTTAAAGAGCAACACCTACATTAAATGTGCACGTAAACCTGCCTCGGACTGAGCTTTGAGATGAACAAAGAGAACGAAGATGATGAGAAGATGAGAGCAAAGGAGAGCAAACAAGCCAGGTGCAAAAAGACACGTCTCCCTTCAATTCTTCATATTATGGTGCAGTTTTTGGGAATGAATTCTTGGCAGAAATATGCACGGAGGTTTTGCTCACAAAGTACAAAGTGCAAACTTCCTCTTCTCGTCTTGTGAAACGATAGCTGTCAAGTTTAAGCTAATGTTAATATGTGATTATCACGGACCCTACACCAATCAAATCCAGTTCAGCAATTTTCTCTTGACTCAATGAAATGCTACAAATAAAATTACAAATTTGCATATGGAAATTAGTTGCACTGGTTGCTCTCGGATTGGTTTCATGAAAAGTTGGCCTGTCTAGCCATTCGCATTGTCTCACTCACTCATCATACCATATGACTAGAAATATTTCATGTTTATTAGATGTAGACATCTTTAATACGTTCATAAACAATATAAGAAACAGTTGCTTTTCTATTACAATGCAAAATTTCCAATCCCATCGCATCCCTATGCGTGTGCAATAAGTAATCACCTATAGCAATAAAAGATATGTGCTTGTGAACCAACTAAACCTCAACTCACATGGCAGAAACCTATAGGAACGTTGTTCTACAACTCCAATCTACAACATAATATTAAATATGCCTAATATTATACAGTCCCTACTAATGTAGTAGACGCACATGAAAAGAATCAAGAGGATTTGTACTACCTGTGAGTTTAACAAGATATTTCATGCTTTGTTCCATCTTACATTAGTAATACCCTACTCCAAGTATCCTATACTTCCTAGAACAATATGATTATGAATACTACCTACTAATAAAGCTATATTCTCTATAGAATAAAAACGTATGTATATATGCCATATAGTTGGAAATGATAATTCATTCTCGGCTGCTACTAGATAGAAAGATAGAAGCGGGGAAAAGGTAAAGTAAAAGGTAATTGTGAATAATTTTTTAAGAGAATAATGACAAGGAAATGTAAAAGTATATAAGAGAGTGAAAAAGAATGATGCATTACATCGGGGATAGGTAGTACACATGTTTGCATGTTTTTTATTGTCAGATCATTGCAACCTTCATCATAGTTTTAAAACTGAATGACGAAACTGATTGCAACGCAACAGCAAGACAAGGCGAAGGAAATGAAAACGTTACTTACTATGCACTCTCTCCACACACTTAATGTCCATACGATATGTGTTCAGAAACAAGAAAATTTCTACTAGTCGTATTAGTACTGTAATAATATTGTTGCTGGCTCGTCCCATATTTATGATGAGAAATAACTTTTAAGAGGTTGTGGTTGTATGCATTTGGGGAATCGTGCCGTACTAGTGGTAGAAGCCGTATAGCAGTGCGAACAAAGCGTGTCCATGTATAACAACAGCATAATATTCCAGAGAGAGCGAGAGAGATAAGTTATTGTGAGTGAGAACGGCAAAGAGCAAAGTGATCCCAAAGACGAAATGAACACATAGCAAGAAAGAAGAAATGAGACGGAGACGGACGACGATGTTCACAGTCTTCACAGCTCTATAGCCAACACGCATAATGAGCACAAGTATTAAATAATGCGGACAAATGGAAACGATGAGCACCCAGATAAGACACACACACACAGTTACACAAAGAAAGAAAGAAGAGAGAGAGAGATGGACAGAACGAGGATATCTCGCCTGCTGTTGAAATGCATAGAGTTGATTTGATAGTTGTTGCATAGAAGTGTCTTTGCCAGTAAATTGGATTGAGGAGCCAACAAAGAAAAGAGCCATATAGAAGACATTAGACAAGGTAAACCAAGACTCCAGACAAAATCAAAAGACGAGATCATCTCATTGAATGTCCTGCTCTTGCCTTTGTTCGCATAAAACCTTCACCACAACAACGACTCTGTTTCAATGTAGTTATATGCTCAATCGAGTTGTATTTCACGCTAAATTACCTGCATGATAAAGACCAGATTTAGATAGAAACAGACAGCTGGGTAGTCTTCACTTGAATTTACTTTCCTGTGTCACTTTTTCTTTCTTTTGCCTTCGAATGTGATACAGGTAGGTAGATACTTTACTTTAGAGGCGACTTACATTTATGACAACATCGCTTTCCTCGTATAATGTGGATCTATTCCACTTCACTTGAATCACCCTCTGTCACTTTGGAATCCTTTAAGCCTCTTTTCCGTCCATATACTCCTATAATGTAGCAAAACGCCGGAGAATGTAGTTCCAGGCTTGTAGTAAGTAGCATACCGTAGTAGTTCAAGTCCACTCTACAGGAATTAACCATGTTAACTTTGTACAGTTATGCAATGTTTGAGATATACCCTTAGATTTTATATGGACAGAGCTATACAAATATTATGCCTTTTCATTCATTCAGTTCCTTTCTTTGACTCAGAAGAAATCTCGATGGGTAGGTGTTCTCATTGGATTGACTAGTAGTACAGTTCATGTCGCAATGTAATTAATTAGAGTTACTATATGGTATGTAATAATAATTCGTAAGACCATTTTGAATGAACGGATTCGATATAAATAGATATTGTTTTGTATTAAGAGTCAAAGACTACCAGTATAAGTATAACAGTAAAGATTGTACACGCATCAAAATACTGCTTGTAATGATTACAGTGTTATATGAGCCATTGGCTCATCAAGAAAGCTAATAAGTCAATCCAATTCAATGGCAATAACGATACCTATAGTTATTTGCATGTTTAAACACAGGAATGATGAATTACTTCATAGGTTTATACAATCTGCGGAAATCATTTGAAATATTGCATTCATCTTCATCAAATTGTTAACGTAAAATCATATGTATTAATAACTAATTCGTGACAATTACAATTTTTCTATTGTATGCAAGTTATAATTAATAACATACCTAGTTGATCATAATATTAACCTATTATAGAATATGATTGATGCAAAATGTAGTAGCGTTATATGGGTATTAGCAAAAGTTAACATTAAATTAAATAGGAATTTATATTTTATTTACAGTACATTATTCTGAGTAAGACGTAATAAATCATTTACCTACATTCCTAACATATTTTCGTTTTCGTAGGATTTTCCATTCTAAGCATGATAAACTATAACCTATAGTAAACCTATAACCTTCGAATTAATATAATGTTATATTATAATTAGTGGGAATGTAAATCTGAAGTTTTTATTGCTATTAGCTGCAAACATACCAAGCTATTATGTGCTACTTGTCAGTGTGAATGTCATGCCACACATATGACACAATGTTCCAAATATTTCTGTTGAATTTTAATCTTTTAAGAGCTTTTCATCGGCTGTCAATTGGAAATCAGCAGAGAGTTTATGGTATTTGACAGTGCAACTGAATCCACTATTATGGAATGGTTTATGGCACGTAAAAGTAAAGATTTAAGCGTTTAACAATAAAAATGAAATAGTACCCAGATTAAAGCTAAATATTCTTGGTCGCACAATAAAAGTGTTTATTAGAATTACATTATTGTCAGAGTATCTCTAAGGATTCATAAATATTATCCACAGGGCAGGTGTTTTACATTTTACAGTGGAATTGTACAACTTATTTTTTGTTTGTAATTATTATGAGTTTTGTCACTGTCAATGTCAATGTCAGTTGGGTATTAGAATGTTGGAGAACTCAACTGAGCATAATGTGTTCAGGTTGAATGAGTAGTGAGAAAGAGAGAGCTAGTACGTTGTAGTATACCACCACGAAATATATAAGAGCAGTTGTATTTTGTGAATGAGAATGAAAAAGGTTTGTACAGTGGTTATATTCCACATTGTGTTATTTTACATTAGGATCGTTATGAAGACTGTGAGTGAGAGAAAGAATATGCCATGGTAAACGAATGAGGTGTACAAGCCGTGGCAAAGGGATACTTGTGCTTATAATAATATTCTTGTAGCAAGAGCAAGTAATGGAGTTAAGCTAAACGGTTTTGACAGTTGTGGGTGGCCGAAACGGTGCTAAATAGTGTACTTGACTCGTATTCTGCCTACATTTGTGACTGATTTATAAGCAAGCCGCTTTGGTTGACTTTAGTGTTCGTCTAATGAGCTGCTTCATAAATCAAAGACAGTATTAGCTATTTTTGCACATGTTCTGTGTATGTGAGTCAAGTGCGATGCTGAATGCAAAGATTTGAAATTGGAAAAGAGACAGCTACACAGAGAGATGGAGAGGCGAAAATGTTCTGTGTGTGGTGGAAGTAAAGTAAGGAAAGCAACGTGGCAACCCTTTCAACTCGGCTCTCATCAGGGTGCCTTCTCAAGGGCCTTAACTCTTTTACTGTCTTTGCTCCTACTACCACCACTACTACCTTACCTTTTTCACCACAACGCTCATCGCACACTCAAATTTATCTCAGCCAACAATAATCTCTTGAGACTTAACAACCTCTCTAGACTCTGTAAAACACTCATGGTTAAAATAATAATAACGATAAGACAATTCCTTACAGAACCACTCAACAGTTAATCTCCGGCTTTTTTCACTTCTCATTTCAATACAAGGCATGTTTTCCAACCTCTGGGGAATATCTCTGCAAACGTTTCCATGTTCATCTGTCTAGTAATTTAATGTACAAGCTCATTTCTTTTTCCTTCATATACACACTTATGCATAATGTTATTTTATTATATCTGTAAAAACTGAGACAAATAATCTTTCGAAACATTTGGAAAACAAATAGTTTTACAACAACAGGGTAATTATAGGTGTATTTCTTAATTTGCATATTATTTCAGTTAATGCATCGATAGGGATTTTTAGATAAGCTAATACTAATTTGTTTGTAATTCTTACCAATATTAACTTTGTAAATGGAAAACTGATGGGTATCTATCCTAAAAATTTATGTTAAAAATTAAGTTAAGTTGCGTAAGACAAATATAATTCAAATCTTATAGTGTTCAAAACCGCACGTAAACAAGTAACGAAGTAAACAGTGACACTGTGATGTGATAATGCTATGAAACCGTGTTAGTAGCAATATAACTACTATGACCAGTACATTTATTTACAAATATCATGTCATTTAATACTAATATTCAAACATAGGCGAAAACCTAAGTAGAATTCACATAGCAGTATTTAAATTGTAGTGAGTATTAATACAGTAGTCAGTATAAAAGGTCAAAGGTGGTGAAGGAGTTTTTGAAGTCATTATCTCAAACCTTTCTTGAGTTATCGTGCCGTCTAACAGACAGACGGACAGACACAAACGAAATGCATTCCCATATAAGTAACTTTGTTACTTAATAAAACAATTTACTTGAGTAGGTATTATAAATACCCTCAGAGATATTACATGCACAGAAAGAGTTGCATGTTTATGTGAGAATCGTATTTAGTGAGAATGATTGATAGTTTTGAGAGGTAATAATTTTAATAAAAGTAGATGGTTCTGATGAAAGCTAGCGGGAATATTTTTATGTAAGATGTTCAATGAAATAGAGATTTGAAGTGATGATCCTGATGATGACAAGGTGGATCTTGAAAAACGAAGCATTTAACCTTGTCATTACTGTATTACTCATTTTAGTGTTTTGTATCTCTGTAGCAGCATCAATACGTTTTACTACTAACTACTTTTACTACTCTTTTAGTGCTGTAGGTACTCGAAGAACACATGTGGACTCATTGATTGTTGTTAACTTGACTCGATTCAATTATGCGATTTAATGGAAATGTAGTGAGAATGGTCAAAGTTGAAAGCGTAGAGAAACGACTAATGCTCACATTTAGTATTACCGGTCTGCAGTTAGGTTCTCCATTAAGAAAAGTCATTTCTTATTTTTATGATTGTGCGAGGAAGAAAAGGAATTAGCATTCAAAGATTTTCCTTGGTGTAGTATTCAATTCAAATATTTTAATTTCAATAAATGATTTACGATTTATTTGTTAGCATTACCTGTTGCTCGTAAATGACTCGGAGTGGTTCGGCATCTTATATGCAATAATGTTTATCGGTAAAGTGTAATTCCTTTATGTATTTTGTTATCTGTGGTTTACACAAGGTAATTCTTACTTTTAATGCTAGTAATTATCTTTAAAGTCTTGTGTGCAGGTTTTTGAGTAGGCGATGACCTGTATCAAATTAAATACGCGCATAATGTTCTTACAAATAAGTAAAAGGAACTGTGGGAAGAAAAAGACATTGAATGCACCACACACAACACCCACATTATCGCCTATTCTGTTTTAACCAACAATAAGTCTGGCCTTTCATCTTATAATATATTGTATACGTACCGTATTATCTCCTTTACAAATAGCCTATTAAAGTGTACATACCTGTTAAATTCTACTTGTTTTCATTTCTCAATTCCTTACCACGCTTGCTCCAACCAAAGAATTTTTTCCCACTTACTTCATTTTCATTTTATTTCACCGAATGAATTTTCTCGCCATTCATTACGTATTTATTGCAAGCATGATTAGGATTCTGAGCAAATTCAGCTAAACATTTCGACTGACTAAACTGTTAATAAGAAAAATGGATCTTGGATCATTTCCAAGAAAAAGCTTCCGTCCAACATTTATTAACTTAAGCTTTATGTTATATTTAGTTATACAAACTAATTCTGTGAGCTATGCGAACGTGTTCCCACTAACAAGGTAAATACATAATGGGCTTTGAATATTCGAATATGCCTGGCCCTCTGGCTCATAACATTATTACAAGAGTCAACAATTTCCACGCATTAATTTCATATTGTTGCAGAGCAACGAACCTTAAAGAAACTGAATAAAATTGTTTGATTGTACAGTAACTCTGCTACATTAGTCTGGGATTTAAAAATTTGTATCCAAAAGCAAAGGGTTGTTCTGTGTGTGTGTGTAGTTTGGTAGCTTTTTGGTTGTGCATAATATGGTCTCGCTATGAATTTGATATTGAATGTCAAAGTGAATATTTAATAAGTTGATGAATGCATATAAATATAGAGAGCTGATGGAGTTGGTTGGTTGGTTGAAGCCAATTTGAGAATTATGAGAGAGTATTGTGTAGTAGACAAAGATTTTGGTCCATGCGGAGGAAAGGTGTACGTATGAGTAGAGAAATGTGGAGATAGAGCAGGATGATGGTAACATTGGCGTATATTCTAAACATATTAAATGTGAAGTATGAAGAACTTTACAGAAAGCCTGGAGGCAGAGCAGAGGTAACTTTCATGCTGTGATGAACCGGTTACTTCTCTCTGGATTCCTATCCATATGCTCTGTACTGTGACTTTTCCCTCAATTCCACCTCGCATGAAATATCTGAAATTCTCACAATAGGGGCTCTCCAAATGCATTACTTCACATCAAATTTTCTATTAAAAGAAACGATGCAACTTTTTCTAGAAGCTGAAATGTTGCTAGAAGCAACTCTTAGAGCTTCACAGCTTTGTCTTGACACTGCCACAGCGACTGAGTGACCTCTGCCTCCTTGTCTCCGGCAAGCCAGCCCCATCCACCTTGACACTCCACAACAGTCAAACCATTATTACTTTACTCCTTATTAGACATCATATCCACACATAACGTACTACGCATGTAAAATATCAAATACTACACATAACACATAAAACTACAAAATACAGATACCTATTACATTACCTACCGAGAGAGAGAGATTCAACGATACGCTGTAGCCGTAACAGCCACCACAAAATCCACAACAACGTCTCTACTGCGTTTCTCCTGTTCTCGTATCAGGACTCTCTACAACACAATTTACACCAAACCTCACAGTCCTCCTCACATATCCATAAAACAGACTGACAGTCAAACTCAAACTAGTAACACAACATCGCACATGCATCACCAACACAGTACCCTTCTTTCCACTTCAAAAAACAATTAACATTCGCTCAGTAATCAAATCAGTCCAAGCAATCATGTCATTCAATTCAATTTACAAACTCACAGTTCCAAAAAATTCCAACTTCAACCTATTTACAAACATCAATTTAAAAACTTTAATCCTGTCTCTTCCCTTTAAATAAACAATTTGCTCAAAATAATACCTCCTATCATATTGTACTGCAAACAATAATGTACACTACTAAAAATAAGTTGATAAAATGACAGTAAAATGTAAAAACTAATTTTATTAAGGTAATAAGTTAACTTAAGTTATGTAATAACTATAAATGAATTTAGCTTCAATGGGTAGCAACATTTCTAGCGAGAAGAGAAAGAACACACATACTTTCTTTATTTGATCTTGAACGATAGCTGACATAGTTTTAGGTATGTGTGGAAACACTAATTATTTGCAAGAAAACAATTCTGCATTTACAATAATCAAATTTTAGAATTTAAATGGGCATTATTTTGAATAAAACGTTAATGGTATACAATTTTGCAGATTAATACTTTAAAAGGTAGGATTTGCTGAACGACTATGAGATAGGATATGTAAGAAAGAAGCTGTTTGGTGTTTCTGTTGGTGTGGAAAATAATATTACATACAAAGTGCAGATAAGTAGCTTGTAGAGGTCAATACAAGACTCTGACCGCAGCAAATTTACAAATAACATGCATTGCATCTATCAGATTTTTTCCGCAGTTTGGCATGGTGGGTGGACGTTATTTGTGAAACAGCAGTCGGTCAACGTTCGAAAACTAAAGTGCAATTGCAGCAAAAATGTCTCGAGGCAAATATTTCTATTAATTTTTAATCTGAAAGCAATTCTCAGTACATTTCTCAATTATGAATTATGACTCTTATTGCATATTCTCTTATTCATTTGATACGGCAGATTTTTTTGGTGCTCGCAGTAAATCAAAAATCTGCATTTTTGTAGTACAGATTAAAAACACTTCACTTTATTTTGTGATAATATAAATTATTACTTAGAAATCTTTCGGCTGAATATTTTTCATGAAAATATTTTTTTTTTGACATTTTTTATCTTTTTCACATTACGCAAGTTGTACAAATATTTATAATCCGCATCTAGCATGTTCCGAAGTTATTATTATTACATTCCATGTCATATAGACAGGAATCCTACTTATAACATTAAATATTTACACTGCAGTTGAAAACATAAACACGGGTTGGAATGAACATTTTTACGACTCGTGTCTTTTCTGTACACACTAATCACTAATGGCTGTAGTGAAGGGAAACAAGTTGTAAATTTAAATCTACAACACATAAGTACATATTTGCAATGCATTTTGAGTACTTCTTTTCTCGTGGAGTGTGATGAGAAGCAAAAGGAAGAGATATACAGACTTGAAATAATGACGAGATGATGGGAGTAGTTATATAATTTGAAGAGAAATTGTAATATAGCACCTATTACTAATAATAAAAGATACAAAGTCACACAATGATCTACGGGGCGGCTACAAAGCCAAGGCTCCCTCATAAACGTACGCATAATGTGTGTAGGTATCTTCATGATGTGTTTGTGTAGATTAGTTTACTTAAACAACAGTCAAAATGAAACAACAAGCCACATTGCATTGCAAACACCACCAATGTACGTTGTTGCTTCTTCCAGCATTTGTTCTGTGTATGTGTGAAATGTCAATAAGGATGTGAAGATTCGGAAAAATGTAGAATACAGTACACATAAGACATACTACTCCTACTCCCACCACAACTACTACTACTATGTGTTTTAGTACTTCTATTTAGAACTTATGCATGGAAAGGATTGGATTTAAAGGTTTAGGAAAAGCCCTTTGGCTTCAACTGAAAATTCTTTTCGAAGCTTGGACTGTTACTTACACTTATAATAATATTATTATGTGTCTATGCATCCCTCCTGATTTGTTTGCTTACATTTGTATGTACACACTGTACACCACGAAAAGTTGATGCTTACATGCATAAGTAAATACAATGTTGTGATGTAATGAAATGTAAATGATAATGAAACTTGCTTCTTCTCATAATGTAGATTGTACATTGAATATAGAATGCGTTGTAAAGATATAATGTTTTAGTCCTACGTCTATATGGTTATGTAAAACAGTCCTTTAGTCAGGTACACACATTTTGATTTTATGACTCGTTGTCCAGCTATAACTTTTGCGGAGACAAACTATGAGAGCCAAGTCAACTTTCTTTAAAATTCAGCTTTTACAGACTGCTGCGCCTTTTTCTGACACTTAGACACTTTGTATGTGCCTTGGTGGGCGTAATGAAGTAATACTGCATATTATTATTCTTTTTCATCTTTATCTTAAATCGTAAAACAAAGATTTCGTTCCACGGGGTCGCTCAAGTATACTGCACACAATGTATTAATGTAATATATATTTGTACATCGTTAAAATTCTCTCTCCATCATTCAATACATAAACCATCTGTAAATCAAATAATACTCACGTAGCACATCCCCATTTCACTTGATAACGAAATTAAATTTTCTCTCGTCATAAACTTTACTATTACAACACATTTAACATTCAACCACCTGATTACTACACGTCTTTTTTTACATCCCAGGTGTTTCGCATCCCTAATCTATGCTTTTCGATTGGAAATTAATGTCATAAATACGGATTCAGCATTATCAAGATGTTTCAGAATGATGAGATAATTTCAACTAAAGATGCTAATAAAATCACCTAATGTAAAGATAATATCAATATTTTTACATGAATCATACTTATCAGTTGATATAAACTACCTACCTAATACCTATGTAACTGTATAACTCACTCACAAAACACTATGCAATTTACCTACTATTAGAGAACATTTAAGTTCTTGTCAATACGAAATATATACTAATCCCTCCAAGTGTCTATTCTAATCAACTAATCAACATTAACAAAAAAAATTCTTTTCTTCTTTTATATTATTTGATCATTTTATTTAGTCAGTATTGCATATTATTTATTTAACTTTTTCTTGTAACTTATTTCTCTAATTGATCTTCAGTTTATGCCATCGATCATTGTGATATTTGAGGGCAAATTAAAATGAATACTTATTTATTAACTCATTGCATGTCTGACGGAAAAAAATACACATTGTGTTTCTTATTTCCATAGGAGGAGATACTGTGATAGCAAATTTTTAGCATATGGGTATCCTAGCATAGATGAATTGATGAAAGTTGTAATGAAGTCTCTCATACTCGTTGTAATATATAATATTATTTCAAAGTAAAAGTCCTTATAATCTTTTTACTATACTGCATTACTTACGATGTAATACCTATTTACTGCATCAACAATATGGTTTCTATAAAATTGTTTTAATTAATTTGTCTCAATATTATGCATTAATCCAAGTATTGAGAATAAAATGTTAATATTTTGAATTTTTCTTTCACCTTTCTTTTATCAAATATTTTGTTACTCGTATCTACTGATATTATAGTGTGACTTATAAAACTTAAAATACAATGCATCTGGTTTTATGAATTGGTATAATTTACTGTATCAACATACTTGCGCCATGCGTCAGTCTGCTTTCTATTTATATTCTATATAATAATGTATTTTACTTATATTACACTTGCCTATTTAAATAGGGGTGACATGGTAAAGTGTTTATTTTTCTACTTTGCTGTAATGTTAAGAAATCTTGTCACAAAGTAAATTACTATTGATTTTGTTATTATTTTTTTCCAAACTTAATTTGCTATTGTGGTCGAGTCTCACAGACCAATAATTAAAGCATGTTATCTATTCAAAGCATGAAAAATTGCCTCTCGAAGTTAAGACTTTTTTAAGTACAACTGGCCTGCATCACTCGGCAGATCTTTGAAGATAAAAGATACACGATATTATTTAACAGAATATTAAAGTTTGGCATTTAGAGAAATCTTTTCACTGTATAACTATTTTTGCTTTGTGTAAAAGAGTGAGTACATGTAATTTTCGCTGCCAAAACCACATGGTCTGTTGATACTTTATGACTTCATTTCTACATATTCCAAAACTATATACGAAGAATTCAAATATTAAAATACAATGACGGAATATTTATATCTATTATTGCACCTACGTTAACAAATGTAGTAACCATATACTAGTGATGCAACGATTATTCGGTTGGTATTAGGTATTCAACCGGATATTTCAGCATTCGGTCGCATTGTAATAACCTTTAAATTATTAACTAATACTCAATTTAGGACTCTTTTTCATTAATTTTGAGATAAAAATTTCCGTTAGGCATACTATTTTTCAATGATATAATAAAATCGTTCGAATTATTTGAATACAACATAACAGTTGAAATTAAAAAAAGTTTTCTTAGGTATGAGTTAGTAAATACAGATGAGTAGATTGAGTAGTACACATAAAATGTATAAATTATGTGCATATGTACACGGTCATTTAAGTTGTAAAATTCATTTAACACTATGAATAAAACGATTTTACATGTTCTATTCTGCTAATACACATGTGAGTGTATTATTCGGGCCGAATATTCCGTTATTCGGCCTCTTGTATTGCCTACTGTTCGTTATTCGGCCAAAAGCACTATTCGTTGCATCACTAATAATTACAGACGAGTATACTAATTATCCTTTTTGTCGAAAAGTCGAATCTACAAATGAGACGGTGTCCTCCTGTGAGTATCCTTTATCACAACAGAAAAGAATGACTGTGAGTTTTCTAGAGCTGGGTTAAATTGCGAAATTACAGAATGCATTACTTCCTTCACGCGGAACGGAAACAACTGGAAAACAAAAGGAGGATGTGTAGATGGAGGAATAAAAATAATCGAAAAGAAGAATTGAGACAAAAGTAATAGTGCATGTAGACAGTTGTGTATAAAACCCTTTGGTCTGATTGTAGAAACTTCAGAGATGTAATTATTCCGAACTATAAGATGATAAGAGATTTCGACTTTGTATATATTTGTGGAATTGAAGAAGTTACAAGCAAGCCATAAGCGATATTCTACTGGATAGACATGGGAAAAGGGAAAGAGTTAAAATTCTGTCAAGACTTGGCTGTAGTAGGGGGTCACATACACACAGGCTCCAAAATCCAGCAACTTTCCTCTTGTCTCATCTCTTTTTGATCAAACCGACATTATACTCCTCTAGCATATTCTTTCAACTCCCTGCTGATATCTTTCTATTTCCATTTTCCATGTAGGGGCGTACCAAATCCGTAGGTTATCAAGCGTTCGCAGAGTCAATGGTTTGCAATATTTTTAAATGCAATGCCATGCTGAGGCAATCTACCTATTCTAAATTCTCCAAACTTAACACTTATGGATGACTCTAAGTACAGATGAAACGCTTACACCTTGAGCAATGCTTAGAGAGCTTTCAAACCCGTAGGTCATAAATCACAGAAAATTTTCAAAAAATCTAAATTGATTTCAATGATGTGGCAATAACGTTTTTATATGTCAAGGCAAATTAGGCAAGGCAAATTATAGAGTTCATGAGAGACTAAACTAAATGTTCCAAACAAAATCAATTCATGTGTGAGAAATGTAAGACCAAAATTCAGCATTAAAAATGGTCATAAAAACTACTCTCTCTAAATCTGTTCATACAGCAAAATAACAATTTACTAGTGATGTGCCAAGCATATCTTGATTTTCTCTAGGCAAAATATCATTCAGTACTTTTCTTCTTGAAGATGTAAGTTTGTTGAATATTGAATGTCTTCGATCCTAATGTCGTTTGTATATAGCTACAATTTCTGTCTGTTTGTGCTTTAGCCCTTAAATGCAACATTAACATTACATAGCAGTAATAAAATTTATATTCAGCTTATGGTTAAGTTTGATAAAATTGAACACCATTTAATACCGTATATTGCGAATATGTATCATTATATCACACAAGTCTAAAATACTGTTAATACAGCTAATTGTTTGAATGAAAGAAACAATTAGTCACAATAAATACGCATTTAGAGTATCATGGTTAGTAGTATTTGTGAGCATGATATTATTGTTTTCACATCACAAATTACTTTAATACAAGTCAAAACTCCCATGTCAAAAAGCAATATTTTTACTGCTTACAAAAAAACTCACATTTTTTACACTTCAATGCTATTACTTAGTTTTCTTCGTCACTTTTATTCTGAATTTAAAAATTACAAGTTCAATTTTTTACATCAGATCAGTAATAAGTAATAGCTGGCTGTGCCGTGATATCGTAGCAATGTGACTTGCGACAAAGGCTACAGACATAAATTCATAAACTAAATGTAGAATTCTTAAGTGAGGAAAGCGAAGGTTGAAGGTGGTATCACAAATGCAGGAGGACGCTCAGTGGACTCTGACGAGGAAAAGGAAAGCCTCGAAGTTGTTCGGGTGAAGTGTTTCAACAGCAGATGTACACAATGTTCACATCCAATTCCGCCTACCAAACACACATTTATAACTTGTTGTTTATCTGATGCTTTGTATGTTTTGTAATGCTATAGCTACTATAGCATGAAATGCAATGCATAGTAGAACAAACAAAAACATTGCATGCGTCTCAATCTCACGCAACAAGAATACGATGTATCGATATTATTAGTATCATGTACCGATGTGTTTGTTTATGTGAATCACTCCCAATGTCAGTGTGTCATGTCATAAAATATTCAATCTCGTTGCTGTAACTGTTAAAATGTTTACTGGACGGTTCTTATTTTATTCTCGTGTTTATGATGTCACTTTAACACATAACATGAGTGTAGAACTTATTTTAATGATAATCTAGTAATAGGAGGTAAAAACATTAAAATGCTTTACGATTCATAATCATTAACTGTGTCAATTGTATTTAACCGTACACTTTTAAATTGTTTCAATTTTTTGTCAACAGTATTGTTAATTATTTGTGAAATGTTATTACTTCTTTTGCATCTTTTCGAATATTTATAGAAATAAAAAAGGAATTTACGAATTATATAACATATATTTGCTAGATTATCTGTAGTAGAATAGCAAACATACGAATTCATGTAGTATGATGCAGTATTAAACGAATGAAAAATAGTGCCTGCGAATATATACTTATTTGGTGTTTAGAATTCAAGAAGACTTGTTTTTGTTCAGATTGAAGGAACGTGCATAATTGTGAGTTGTTTTCTCATCACTATCACTAACAATAAGTATACTTAGCGATACGATAAAAATTGACTGTAGTGACCTAATTTTCTCAGGAAATTTTTAATTCTTGTTCCAATACTTTGTAGGGGAAGAGACAAGAAGGAAGAAAATGTGGAACACGCTAACCCAAAGCAACGATTGTGTGAATCGATAGGTTGATCAATTATCCAGAGCTCTGAAAGTCATTATTATTGCACCGCCTTCTTGTCTTGCTGGCACAACAGTAGTACTTGATTGTGACAGCAGCAAAATGCACGTAACCATCTTCAGTAGTGAGGTAATAAATACAGATAGCATGCTGCTAGACGTGTACACTTCTATGACGTAAAGCAAACAATTCTACAAGAATGAAATCAGCTTTTCTATTGAAATTTCTAACAGTGACGTTTTCTCAGGATATAATTTTCCTGTTCAAGCTAGTTACTTATAATATATCTATGTACTATACAAAAATATTCTGCGGTGATGGTAATACTTACTATATATGGTGATTTATAGACAGGAATGACGATGAAGGATAAAATTGTGTTTTCCAATTGCTGGTTATGACACGATAGATAGCTCCAATTATTTTCATGGAGATTATGGTAACAGATAATAACAAGGTGACATTAACAAACATAGATTCCGCAATTATTAGTGTAGTTAATTGCTGTACTGCGTAGCGAAGGAAAAACGATTAGCCTTTTTGCAATTCAAATAATTCACTGGTACTATGTACTGTTTCAGAGTTTAATATTAATCTTGCAATATATAAACAAGGTAAAAGTAATTTTTTTAGCAAAGTTAAAGCAAATATAGTAAAAGTTAAGTAAATTAAGGCAAAAATGCAGTCACATTTTTGACAAAACTTTAATTAAGGATTTAAGCGTAAAAGCATAATTGCATTCGAATTCTCTCCGAAGATTGACACAATCAAATATTTAAAGTGTAACTATACAGAAAGTAGTACAAATTGCACTCGCAATTATTACCTATAGGTATAGAAGTCTGTATGACCATCCAAGTAGATACAATCATTCCATGGTGAAGCGTATTTGCTGTTCAATGTGAGGTCCGGTTATGAAGCCTGAAGAAGGATTTATTCATGATTTTAGCTGCTGAGGCACGGCATTCTTAAATGTTTGAAAGAAACTGGAGAAAATTATAGTTCAGTTGCAATAATTGCAATAAAAGTACATTTAACGACACATAATATATTGATAAACTGGCATGCTTTCATATTTCTCAATATTATTTCGATTTTCAAAGCTTCAAAGATAAAGTTTCATTTGTCGAGTGCAATGATATTGTGTGACATTCATTGTATTGGCGTGTCTCTTTTTCTATGATAGCGAAAACTTCAACAGACATTTTCCGAAGTGGAAGACAAATATTAACACGCACATTGCTAATATTTTCCACTCAGCCAAACTCCCAACATTTGTGATAAAGGTCTCCTAGGACCAATTAATAGTATTTCTAAACTCTTCTATAGAAAATGTCATGGCATAATAATAAATACTAATGTGACGTTGCCCTAGTCTATTACTAATTTTGTGTGTAGATACAAGTGGCAGGGCATATGTCACAGAACGATAATACAAATAAGGATTTGTAAAAATGTAACAAGTTAAAATATATGATATTTATATGAACAACTTTCATTAGTATGATACATATGTCTGTGACTGCAACCACTACTGGACTATTATTACCTTCAGATGTGTGTCCTCCTCTTTCAATCAATAATTTCGCATCTATCCTGTAGCACCTTTCTGTCATTTACACATTTCGTTTCTTAATTAAACGAACTTTTGCCAAGCATGGACAATCTCGACATTCTGAATACCACACATTAAATGTAGGTGTGCAATATGTACTCACTATAATATTATGCACAACGTAGATATTATTTGTTCTTATATGCATATTACGTACCACGTGTATGTATCCCATTATTTATACGGTGCAGACTTACAGTATTATCATGATTTCAGGAACTATGTCTGACATTATATTTTGCATAAATGCGTACTATTTCCTCTTACGACTACAAAATTATGTTTTAAGTATTAATCCTTGCTAGATTGTCAGATTATGTATGTCACTAATGAACTGTTTTAGTAGGACGATAAAATATTGGCCTACTCATTTTTGCTAATTAGTTGGATAATGAATAGGAAGACACATAGTTTTTCTATTCGTTATCATTTGTCAATAAAACCCCGAAACAAAAATACAACTGCGTGTGTTAGGTATATATTATATAATGCAAATTATGTTGAATACCATATTACATGGTGCTAATAATACAAACTACAAATAAGAACATTAAAGTACACACGTACGGCTACTGAAAGTATGTTATCAGTTTGTGTAATAAAGCGTTATTGTCTTTTTATGTGGTCGTGCTACAATTCGGGATGGGTTTTCTATCTGAACTATTCCTGTATGCAGACAAGGCCAAGTGTGAGTATAGTGGTGGTTTGTGGATAGGCTTTGGGCGCAATAAGATTTATGTTGTTAATATATTCGTACTTCTGTCGTACCTACTGAACATGTACGTTGTACGTCGATGACTCTTCTACATACTACGTGTGAGGCATATCTGAAAAGGTGAAGCATGGCGACTCTGACAATGAGAATCGGGAATGAGAAGATGGGTTCGTTGTAGCATGGATGGGTTATTGTATATATCCTTATTGACTGACAAACTATTACCATCCACCCATAAATACAATTTTGCAGGCAAATGCCGACTCAAGTTGTACTTGGGCAAAGCGCCGTTCCTCTTATCATTCCTCCGAATCGCCTTCAAGACTAAAAGTAATGGATCGCATGTTGGTTTGCTTAACAGTTCAGTTCTCCACCAACTCTGAATACAATAGGGACGAAAGGTTTTCAGTAGCCACTTGACTATTTAGCACTACTATCAACTTGTTCTTAAGATTTCATCGGTAACTTCCCTACAGCGAGATAATATTTCAATTAACACACACATCTCTCTGTGTTATCTGCACTAATAGATTTATAGCAAAGCAATTTACACTCTCACTCAGTAATACAACAGAATAATGTATTCATTAATTGTAGAAACATCCATGTAAGATTTATTTTGCGATTTCTAGTACAAACCGAGAAGTAAATACATTAGCGTTTCTCTCAACGCCCTGCTGCAAATTGTTGATGTCGTATTCCACAGTAGATTTATTACTAGGAGATTTCTGAGTATTCTACCAAATAGATTCAACTACTGAAATTTAATTAAATTATAATATTGAGATGAGTTTAGCATCTGCATATTCCAGGGCAATTACTAAATCAAAACATACTGAATTAAATGGAATGGTCGGAAACAAAGAGGCATTAGTCGACTTGGATTCGGTGGGAGATTTGGAGTTGGAGCTTGACATCTCCAGAAGACCGCATAATCAAAATGCGCATATGGTAGTGAGAGAATTTCCAACTTGGATTGAACAACCGAAAACCGCATTTGGCTTTCACCATCATCACAGTCATCATCATGGGCATCATCATCATCACCATCATCATTCTGTTTCGACTACCAAAACTCATTCTAGTGAAAACAGCGTCACACGTTCCTTGTCTCATCTTAATCCACCCACGGTACAAAAAAATAACCAGTCATATCAGCATTTTATCAATCAGCTCGGCCCTGTCCACTATGAAAAACCAGGTATGTTATCTGTCTCAGTGTAATTTAAGAAATAAGTGGTTATTTGTTTAAAACCCATCATCCTATCACTTCCAAGGCGCTTTGTGTGTTACTGTCTCCCCGTCTTCCGCTGTTGTCAATGTCAATGTTAATGCTCTAACACACTATACTTTTATTACTATTATATACTCTCCCACAAAGTGAACTAATACAATAGTTTATCACAATGTCACGTAACAGTCTCGTAAACTGATAGTGGTTGTAGTAGTAGTAATTCAGTTTGCATTAGTAATGCTATATTGATAGCGATGCATTGGAAAGAGGAACGCACGTTAGCATAGCACGTGTGCATTGTTTGTACACAATGTCTCAACTTACCTCATTCATTTTCTTAGGAATATTCATAGTGAGAGAGAACTGTCTGAGAATTATAATTACGGTAACATCATAAGTTCTGCCCATTTTACAGCTAGGTCATATAAGATGCACTCTCATAGTCAGAAAATCATAATTGAGATGCTTTGTTGCAATAGTATATTTACATGTACAATATTTAAGCGATTTTAGTGTGCTGTGAATATATAAAAATAAGATTCTAGTCAGAGAATAGGAAAATATTTATTTTTCACATATATTGAACACGATAAATAATTTGCGCACAATTTGGTCATAAATAGTTTTTTATTTCCATACTGAAGGCGTTCACTCACTTTCTCTTGTAAGTGTGGTTAACATTGATGGGTGTTTCAATAAAAAATACGGCTAAAATATGATGAATAATATGGGGCAGATTTGTACATATGTAAAGTAAGAATTGTTAATTAATAATACACAATGTGAATACAGACAATATTTAGCATTTTCAAGAAGTCTGAAGTATGACCGCCTCTAGCTAGTACTTCAACTATCATTTTATATAATTAGGGAAAATAATGCTATTACAGATACTACAAAATAGTAAATATTGTTATATATAAACCTTTGCATAATATTTATCCAGTACAATTACAGCATTTAATGCAGCCGATAGTCAAACATTTATTACTTATGTACCAACATGCTGTAATAAATGCAAAATAGATTAATTTTTACCTCTGATGTACTATCTTTACATTTGAGAAAATTTCTGCGTATATCCGAAGAATTTTCGGATTGAAAATAAAAAAGAAATGAATACTTGAATATTCATGATGGGAAAAATAATTTTTCGATTCGACTAAAATTAATTAAGTGTTGAAATTTTGTCAAGGTATCTGTAATTGGGACTTGAAGTGTGAATAGACAAACAGAACAAACAAACAACGTGGTAAAAAAGTGGAAACGTTAAATAAAAACCTATTTAAACTTATTGTTTTTCACGTTTAATGAATCGTTGTTGCTTATTGACTTAATTAGCAATCAGTCAAATTTTTTCTTGATCTGGCACACCGAGTCCTAATAATATTATTGGTGTGAAAAAATTCAAAAATAAGAAAAAATGTTTTCCATGTGATGTTTTAAACTATTTTACTACTTTATACATCCGTTAACTCGTTGTCTCAGTTACCTTGATATTTTGTAGACATAAAGATGTTTTAAGAAAAACCGAATTGAATTCACCTTTAAGTGTATTAAATTTATCAGTAGCAAAAGAACAAACCCTTTACCACGTTATATAGCTTCTTTTCATAATGCAATAACAGTGATCCATTTGATACATTGAAATATTGAATTATTGAAAATAGTTTTTCATCATTGGATAATTCAGATGATTCGAAAATCCACCAAGGACAAAAGATAGCATGCTGCATCAAGATCATTAGACGTAATTGTCTTAGATTACTATGAACATTAAGTCAGCATTCTCGAATTCTGGAGAACAGCAAGTCCATTATAATTAATATAACGGAGAAGGATAAATTGAGCATCCAATATACCTTAAGTAGCAAATAAACCATTTTCAACGGTAGAAAGAAGTATCGCGGGTGTTATAACCCGAATAACCCCATCTTCGAATTTAGCTTTCCAATAGACCATTTATATTCAAGTACCAAGTTGGAAGTCATTACCTCAAACCGTTCTTGAGTTTTATCATTCATACAGACAGACAACGTATTTGCATGATAATTGCTTAAGAGCATTTCAGACTCATGCAAGAAAATGGACTGTTCAGATAAGAAACTCTACACAATACAACCATCATTAGTAATATCATTTGCAAATGAGGGCCAGATGATAAAATAAAACCAATTTATATTAACAATACACAAAACGACGCAAAGTCTCATGTCATTTGTGGCTATTTATTTATTTTTATTTTATATCTAGAAAAGCAATTCAAAATACCTAATTGTGTATCTATAATTGTAATTATCGGTTTTTACAATAATTACGATATATTTTAGAATTACGTAGGTACATTGCATACTCACGCACACAGTGTCCATAATATTGTGAGTGGCACCGGTACCACTATTTTATTTCTGTACAAAGAGATTGTGACAAGGCTGAACTACGTACCTATTAGTATATTTTGTTTTTCTTATATAATTTCTCATATTTCTTATATATACTATATAAATATCAAAATTTTTAACCGTAAAGTTGAAAACGGTAAAATACTGCAGATGATCAAAAAATGTAGCTACAAAATTTTATAATTTGAAAGAGTTGAAACGATTGGGTACATATAGGAATTGAGCACAGAACTAATAGTTAGTCGATTCGTTTGGAAATATTTGCGTTCCTAAAAAGCATACTCTATCCTTTATTCGTTACGAAATGAATATAAAAAGTTTCCTAAACAAAAATACAATTAAAAACAGGTTTATGTAAATTTACATTTTAGTTCACCGTCTGTCTCTTTATGTATGATGACGATATTTTAAGAACCGTTTGCGACCATGTCTTCAGACTTACATTTAGTACGCATATTGCGGTGGTTGGAAGGCAAAGTTGGAAGATGGGGTCAATCAGTCAACTTCTTCCTGACCCCTGGCACATTAAATGTGTCTTTGAATAAGAATGAGTGTTTGGAAATAATGTAATAGACAGGAACAGGCTATGTTTTCTTCATCTTACTGTCTGTGAGCAATTAAAATGTCAATTAACATTATATTAAATTCAAATATTACATAGGTACACAATTTTCAAAAAGCGTAATCAATTTTCTTGCACACTTTGACTCACAATTACAATATCGTGACAATAAAAAAAGTAAGCTATTTTTAATTCTATTTTTGCTTACAAAATCTTTATATTCCATTTACCACTACCACTACCAGTGGTTTATTTGCGTATTAAATTATTTAAGTATTCAAACTTTACTGATAGACTTGTTAATTAAATCAACTACAGATAAATTTGCCGTGTAAACTACTTTTTAATGATAAGAAATCATCTTAACCATCCTCTCTTAACCATCAATAGTTCATAAATATAAATATATAATATAATACAATAATAAAATACCGAAGAAGCTGTCGTGTAGACATAATTTCACAATTCACTTTCACAATGTAATTCCATCATAAAACGTATAAGATTACAATTATTATAAATTTGCACATTTGCGAAAGACTGCTGCCCTACTTTGATATTAAAGACAACAACTGGACAAAAGGTGCTTCGACTTGCTTCAATTGCATGGTTGTGATACAAGTGCACACATGTAAGCCACCTTCACCACCGCAAACAGTCCCAAACATTTCAGGTCAGCTCATGTAACCAACATTAAGCAAGGAAAGCTCTTAAATCCACTTCCTCTAATACACACTTTTGGCACTAAAATCCTCAGACCAAGACATTGAGTATAATTAGTATCAGGCTCGAACCCAGGACTTTGGTTTGGGGTGGGAATGACCTAATAAATTGGCATTTGGGGGGGGGGGAGGGGGC
>JABASD010002258.1:0-28550 GCA_019776165.1 Pogonognathellus flavescens
ACACCTCGGTTAAGAGCTTAAAAGCTTATTTTGCCCCCATGTATTTAAGCCTAAGGTTGAATTTAAGAGCTTAGACTTAGCTTATTTTCAATTTTTCGGAGCTTGCTTATCCGGGCTCTGGTAAGGATACAGACAGATAGCAATAAATTACATATATCTGGATCTTGAAAATATTACAGGAAATATTATGCGATGCAATGCAAGATACAATTGATGCAAAGTGCAGCAGACATATTTGTTAGCTGTATAACATTAAACAGTAAAGATGTATTTTTTTTAATATATTCAGCTGCTTCCAGCTTAAATATATTCAAAATACTAAGCTGTCAAATGAGTTTTTCAAGAATGAGATTTGAAAATTGGTTAAAATTATTTCTCAAAATTGGTAGAATACTGTCGTATCAGAGTATCACCAATCAATATAATTCAAGATGTGAAACACTGAAACAGTTTAGGTATAGCTGTAGGCAACTTACAATTAAATGTATGTGTTGAATGACTTGAGTCGTGTGTAAGCGTAGTACATGGTAGTACCATTTAGATCCACATACCGACATAATACCTATTATAGCTATGGTTGAGGATAGAATTCCAAGTTAACGATATAATTTTTATAATGTTGCTTATTAAATATTACATAATACATATTACATACAATATTTTATTTTTAGCGTATTAACTATTAATTTCCGGCTAAAATATTTGATATGTTTTCTTTGCCTATTCCACCCACCATAATAAAGTTAATCTGGAAGATGTGTTTGTGAATATGCTTTCATTATTTGTATTGTAGGAAGACGAACGTCATCAACGTCAACGAAGAAGACATGCTACAAATGTTTCTCAGGCAAGTCGCCTTGAGTAATTTTACATGACCAATATGGCAGAAACAAAACTTACTAGACTTGAGTGCTGTTCTATTAATAAACATCTCTAGTCATCCAACGCACTTCTCCGCTGGATTCTAAGCAGCTTCCATTCACTCTAATATCGTCTGATGGATTGTTCTATATAGAAATACCATCTTAGTAGCACCTACTCAGCCAAATAGCAAACCGAACAGCAAGCAACAGTGTTTCTGTATTTCGGGAGCAGTGCAGTCTGAACATAACAAGACTCCACAGTCTAAAAGTGATCAATGATTGACGACCTCCGTTGTCCGTCAGTCGTTTTGTGAATTTTAAGCACCAATGCAGAGAAACGAAATCTGCCGAATGGATTTCGTACCTTGTTAACCAAAAAAGAATATAATGCACATCTCCACTTTGTGCTAATAAAAAACAATTGATGGTAATTCTCAAGTCATTGATTGCGGCCCATTCCTCACCCACTCACATGTTCGTTTCATCTTCCAGGGCAGCAACGAACATTTTCTTTGTTTTGGGGTGACGTGACATTTGTGTCAAAGGTTCTTCCCACAGCAGTATCTCCGATGGCGTTATAAGACTGTTATACATAGAAGAACGAAAACCGCAGAAAGGAAATCAAGGAAAGAATATCGCAAGGACGTTTTTGAGAAGAAAGGAAAGAATCAGACGACATGGGAGGAAAAGTGAGCACAGAAGACGGTTTTGTCTCTGTGACCTACAATGGAAGCAACTCTCAATACCTTTTATGCGACAATGAGTCCATGGCTAATTACACACTTTCCTCCATGTTCTGCAATAGCAATTATACATTGCCAGATCATGGAATCAGGGTAAGATTTCATTACTGCCTCACATCCAACTCAACTTACTTCTTCCTTCCTTAAGACTCTCTTTGTAGGCAATGTCTGCGTGTGTCCAGCAATCCATTAAGATTAACAGTTTCTCTGCATTCTTTTGTGATGAACTGGCAAGCAATAGAAAAAGTATTAGTCGAAAAAGGATTGTTCAGCAGAATTGAACTCATTATTTTATTTTTTGCACACACGTCTAACTTATTTATCTCGAGTTTCTACTTTGTTTGCAGCATCTAATCTTCTGTACGTATTCAATGGAGTCATTGTGTGGAGTGTGTACCTGTGCTGTGTGCAGAACTAAATTAATCTTAGATGAGGTCAGGCAAACAATCAGTCTTACCTAAATACATAGGCCACCATATTTCTTCCAACTTACTGTTACACTTTTTACGTTTACTTGTTTACACAGGAATCTGCTGACCCAAATTTTGTTAATACAAAGATAAACTGGCAATGGTAATAGCCATATTTTTTTCGGATATTTCAATTATTTCTAAAAGTAAGTTCTTCGTTACAATCGTATACAGTTAAAGGCTATGTAACTATGTACATACATGCATACAACTTTTAGACCATTATTTGAGGTTGAAGTTAAGTTCCATACGTTTTGGCCTCGGATATTGTAAGTGAATCACAATAGTTGAATAGTTCTACATAGAATCATGTTGGCGGTACGAAATAAATGATAAAAGCAATTACGGGAGACGGAACTCACGGAACTAACCGAGGGCATTTATTACATTACTACAATCGTTTTAAGCACCATACGACAAAAAATTGTCGCGGAGCTGGTAAAGTTCCATTATTTCATTGTTAGTAACAAACCTGCATTGTACTATTAGACATAATATGGGAGATGCGTAGATGCAGATGCAATGTAGATTTTCATAATCGTTTACTGTTTGCAATACTTATATGTAGTTGCAACACAAAGGCATGGAAAAGTTAAGTTCGTACATTGTGCATATAAATAATGCAACAGCAGTGGAACCAGAGAAAAACAGTAATCACTTAGAATATTCGTAATGTGTCATGTGTTCGCATTTTGTAATTAATGATACGTTACTAATTGCTAAATTATGAAAAATTGTTTCCTTTCTCATTTCCTTTAACAGCCTGTGCACAGGCCAACAAATTTTGTTCGTCATTCTCCCGAATCCCATTAATTCCTTTTGATTTCTGACTTGCCTAAAAGCTGTAATATACTTAAAATATATTTTGCAATCATTTCACACGATATTCGACGATTCATATTTATATACAATGTACCAACATGAAATGACAGGATGAAATTGGATGCTATTGTGAAATAAGGCACCGAATGTTTTTCACGCCTATTCTATATCATCGCTATATAGTTTTGTCGCTTGTGTCAATGACAAGGACAAATAATTTATAATTTATTGCAGCTATATATTTTATTCTTCCGTTTATTGCTTTCTCTTCCCGAAAGAAGTTCGTCAGATCAAAAGATGGCATGCAATGCAAATGTGAGGCTGTAAATTGAAAACAAGACACTCAAGAGTCTTTCCTTCTTGTTAATAAGTTGATGTTAATTATACTGGAACCTTTTTTGGGGTTTTATTTTGAAAGTTGATGTTTATTTGCCCTTAGGACTACAAGCACAACTTGGAGCTGGAGCGTATCGTGTCGTACGTAGTCCCTGTGCTATTCGGAATAATCTTCATCGTCGGCCTATTCGGAAACGCGTTGGTGGTGATCGTTGTGGCCTCTAACCAGCAAATGAGAAATACGACGAATATCTTAATAATCAATTTGGCGATAGCTGATCTGTTGTTCATCATCTTCTGCGTCCCATTCACTGCAGCTGACTACGTCCTCGCCTACTGGCCATTCGGACTCACTTGGTGCAAAACGGTGCAGTACTTGATCATTGTGACGGCCTACGTGAGCGTCTACACGCTGGTCATCATGTCGGTGGACCGCTTTCTGGCAGTCGTCTACCCCGTAGCTTCCATATCCATTCGCACCGAACATAACACTCTTCTGGCTTGTGTCATTACTTGGGTCATTATTCTCCTCTCTTGTCTTCCCGCATTTCTTGCTCACGGTCTCCTCGTTTATGAGTAAGTGCCTCTTCATTTCTAATTCAATCACCCACCACTCCCCCTCACAATTATCAACTTCTTCTTCATATGTCACGACTTATCCACAAGGGATAAAAATATCGCACGCTTTGAATTATATTTCAGTAAAAACAGCATTAGTGGCAGAAGGTCCTGAGTTATGGTCTGCAATAATAATTCTATTAATATTAAAACCACACAAGTATTATAATGCTGGTCGTTACGTAAACGAGGCACAGCTCTCCAGCCCAGTGCAGCTCAAAGAATGAATGAAGGTATTTATGTAGGACACAGTAGAGGTAAGAACATGTAAATGCACTCACTATAAAATTGTGTGTTTCTTATCTGTATGCTTCAAAAGAGATCTAGCAAGTCGGCTAGAGCCAGAGAGGTTTGAAAAGTACTTGGCACGTATGCCACATGCTTTTTTGATCCGTTCGCGTTCTCCACCACGACGGCATTTTAAAGACCAACTTCCTTTACATGAAATGAATAAAAGCTTAGGAAGAAAGCTGACGAGTTGTGATGTGTAGCAGAAGAAGAAGACGAAGGGACGAGTTGCCTTGAGTTCGCTATAGATTAGACCTACAAAATATTTATGCAGACATTTTCCTCTCTCTTATTCTGAGAAGAAGAGGGATCTTGACAGAAGATGTGAGTGTGTGTGCTAAGAATAAGTATTGAGGGAGGGCGACTGTAAGCAATGCAAATAATATCGTCAATATGCAGCGTGGCCAACAAGCACACGTCCACATCAGACATTACTCTTCCTCCTGAATGCACCTTGTGCTAGAAGTAGTCCGGGCATTACATACCTTTATTATTAACTTAAACCTACCACCGCAGAGGAGACTGCGACCACCACCATTCAGTTCGTGGAGCAGTAGCTGGGTCCATACAAGTGTGATATGGGTGTATGTTGGTGAGACTGTTAAAGGTGGTGGTGGTGGTGGTGGTGCGGGAGAGCAAGTTTATTCGGTGCTGAGCAGAGCGAGTGGGATTAGGAATAATACAGTGCAAACGCAACCAAAAGCTCTTTTTGCTATTCTCTCCGTAAATGCGGCATTCAAATCCGTTATTACCCAGATAGCCGCTCCGCTTTTCTTATTGGTGGGCTCGTGCAACTTACAACGGGTGTTCCAAATGGAGATAAATTGAGAATGAAGATAAAGCCCTCGCACTACACCGCACTCACCTTATGTAAGAGCTGTCCAACCTTCGTTTCGGTCTTGTTCATATGTATAAAGCAGGTGGGAATTTTTACAATATGGGAATTAAGAGGTTTCCAGACTGCGTAATAGTCCTCAATAAACGCTTGATTTAATTTCGGTGGTAAAGCAATAAGTCATAGTTAGTTGACAGTAAAAGCCAAATGGACACAAATTTTCCATTTTTATCAATAAATGCACTTTAGTGCCGGCATAAGCATTACTGCAGACTACACATTCGTGGAGAGCAGACGTTACAAGGTAATCAATCAGCGCAGATTTGTACTTGTCCGCACCTTTAGAGTTAGTCCACTTAAATTTCATTTCGGTTGCAGCAGAGCAGAATCTTGGTGAATAAATTCATACACACAATTCAGGCGTGTAGAGAAAATGAAGTAGGTACGGTTTACGTATTGATATGCTTTGTAAATTGTAACTCTACAACTACATAGCTTTAATTGTTTCTCCCATTTTGTGTGTGGGTTGAAAACATTTGCATTTGTTTTCCGTGAAAGGTCTACTAGCGCAAAGTTTATAGTCAGAGGTCTGATTTGCTGGAGGCTAATCAATAATTAAGAAGGGGTTTTCTGCGAAGAGCTATTCAAATTAAGCTTCACTCTTCTTTGCTGTACAATATTTTCTTTTTAGCTGATTTGGTGATGGTAGTGTGGCTGGTTTAATTGCGAATTAATAATTAATATTTAATTAACAGCCGAGTAACAATAGGACAGCACGAAACAATAAAATTTGCTCGCAGAAGAATCATGTTTCTTTCAAGTGTAATATAATACCAGGCGGTAACAACAACTAGTGCATTCCAAATTGAATGTGTAAATGATTCCCTTTGTGTGGAGAGCAGCTTAGAAGTGTAACACAAACTCTGTGGGTTCAGTTGAATGACTATTATTATTGTATAATTAATAATTAGATTAGTTTGGATTGTACCGGGAGCGGTAGAGTGCTAACTGGGAACAATAGTTTCCCTTCTGACAGTTGACATATCCAATGCAAAGTATATCGCTCCTTCATTACTTATTTCCTGCTGCGCCTTTCAATTTACTACAACAAGGTCGGTGTAGTGTGCACTTGCAGTGTACAGGTTACATGTAGTATTTATTCTACAAAGTCCTTGCTCTTCAAGACCAGCAAGATCACGTAATTTGAGTAGTTTGAGTGGTTGTTCGTGCGGGTGAACAGTAAATACTAAGAGGCACAGGAAGCGTTTACAAACTGCTCACATGTTCATGTTAAGAGCACTACTGCTGTAAATGCATTTTTCATCCTTGCACAAAAAACGGATTCATATTCTGAAATACAGAATATGAACTGTGAACCATTTCAATGTACCTTCAAAGCCAAGCAGTCCCTTTCGTCTAGAGCAAGGGAAACTGTGTTTTAAGTCACCTAAAACCTTAAGAATTTGCCAATGTTATAATCATCATCTTGTATTTTTTCTCATTCCACCCAGGTATATGATTCTCATGCTCATGCTCATTTTGGAGTGAAAACTTATTTTTGTCATTGAGATACAAATAATCCCTTTATTCTTGTTTTCAATATTGATATCTCTCAACGATCCTCTTTTTGCCCTTAAAATCATTAACATCAACCACCAAAAAAATTGATGTAATCTTTTACGGTTTCAGTAAAAATTAAATTCTTTGGCTTAAGTTTGGGATTTTACAACTTAAAACGTTAGTTTGGTTTCATTATGAGTAGGTATATAAGGAAATGTAAAATATGGGCAAAAAGAACAGAAAAATAGTTCGTTACTTGTTGACGCCCGATTTTGAACCGGTTTGATAGCATGAGCATGACAGCCTTGCAGCATGTACATAATAATAGCAAATCACTCGATGAAAATATTTTTGGCAATCTGTGTACTTGATTTTAGTCCCAAAGTAATATCTGTATTATATCTGTACAGTTCCTTTCATTCCATCCTACAACGCAAGATACCTACTTGATATCAAAAGCATTTTGTTATCCTGAAATGCAATTGCGGCTCTTTTTTGTATATGAAAGTATATTATTGGAATATATATATTCAAATATACTTGCTCTTCTTCTCTTCTAGCTATTCTTTATTTTTTGCTTTATGGTTTTGCTGCAGACAAAAAGATTTTCTATTTTCCCATAGAAATTGTTCTGCAAATACTACTCGACTTATTGTTAGTTCTTATAATGGGCTGTCTATGTACTCTAAGAATGAAGAATGACCAATGCTGTGGACCAGCGTTTTTATTCTCATATCGGAGCCGCTTTCTCTAACATTTTACAATGATAATTCGTTAAAAAAATCCATATAGAGAGAAATTAGCAAACGTTGCATTTAAGGACAAACTTTTATGGGGAGCAATAATAATCCGACGATGCTAAAATCCTTTGTAACGTCTCTTACAATCTATGTCTAAACTTAACTAGGCACATTATTGCAGCTAAAATATTATCGATTTTTTCTAAGAAGCTTTGATACTCCCATAACTCGCTCGCACAATCTACAGATATTACACGATGTACAGTTACTGTTACTGCAATACGTATATAGTATTTTTCTGCAATTCAGTAGTTCGGTTGTACGAACAATAATCTTGTCTTGCAATGAAATGTTTGTGCTGGATGCTTAACATAAGATCTGAGTTTGTATAAATTGTTGACACGTGGCATGAGATGGAAATAACTTGAGCGTGAATGTCAGTTGTGGCTAAAGCAGTTGTAAAACCAGAGGAGGTTAGTTGGGAGTTGTTGGGAAAAGTCAAGTAAATGTTTGGAAGGAAGAATTATTTTGAACAGGGTGAATAAAGCAGAAGTAGTGGCAGAGTAGTTTGGAGGAAGTAGGTTGGGAAATGGAGGCGGTGGAGTAAACGGAACTGAATTTGGTGGATGTAGTAGTCGTGGAAGCACAATGTGAATTTGGGTGAAGAGTGTGCATGGCGAAGAAAGGTTGTTGGAAAGGTAATGCGAGACGGAACGGGAGAGAGGGTAAGAGATGAGAAGGGAGTTGGAGAAAGACTTGGTTATTCAATTCGAGCCTTAAGACCCGGTTAAGTGTGATGTGACACATTGTGGTTCACATTTTACTGGTCGCTTTTGTGGTCCGTTTCAGTTTGGCTTCACTTACTTCCCAACTTCCTTTGTGAATCAAACTTTGCTAAAAGTTATCAGCATACCCTCTAAGCTTTTTGTGCATTGATTTAGCTTTTATTGTCAGGTCGACGACGACATCACACTTTCCCTGCAAAGGCATCTCCATTCGCCTGCCTCGCCTCTGCTGTACACTTGCTCTTGCTGTATTTGTATTTGCACTGCCACAATCCCACCTCGATCTCTCCTTTCTATAGTTATTTATTTCCTGCTTTCTACTTTCTGCTTTACACCACAGTGAATTCACACAGTACAATTTTCAAGGTTACCTGAGCGGAATTGTGACGGGAACCTGTGCAAACTCTAAACTTATAATACGTACCACACGTGAATCATGTTATGCATTGATACTCTACGGCGTTCTGGAAGAAAGTTCCATTGAAAAGAATGTGGTACATCATTATAATCTACCACACACAGCTGCTTATCGCTCTGAGTGCCAACAGTAGAATTGCATAAACTACAGATAACACTAGAATGAAACTAACCACGTAACCACACAAAAAGAGATTTAAATCTGACACAGCTTTGAGATTCGCAATTAATGGTAAACCAATTTATTCCAACTTTTCCCAGTTATCTGTATGTACTTTTAATCGCCAAAAGGGACTCTTGGCGTATGGTGAAACTCCTTGCACAGAAAAATCGGTTTTATTGCAACAATTTTCAAAACAACCAACGAACTACTAATTAATTCTTTCTGTGTAGTATTTGCAATTCTAGTTGCTCACGGTTTTGTTTGTTTTGTGTTTGAATGGGTATCGTATTCATTTCTAAAGAGAATGAGAAATTCTACACACTGCTAATGGAAATTACTCAATCAATTTCAACTTATTTTTACACATTCGTATAATTAATCTTTTGTTCGACATCAGCTCGACTTTGCTGAAAAACTCAGACTACAATGCAAAATAATTATGTTATTTATTTCAGTCTCCAAAGGTAGAATTAGATTAAAGTAAACAACAGTTTTAAGTTTCATTCTCCAATAAAACATAAAACCATATTATTATTATGTTGGATGTAAATTCTTTGGGCAAAGTTACACACACACACGCCAACCTACATACCTACAATGTTTAGAAATGTAGCACCAATACAATACAGTATAGGAAACGGTTATCCTAGATGGTTGTATGGGGAATGGAAACTCGCTGTTTTTGACCGTCCGTCTGTCTGTCTGACGATAACCCAAGAGCGGTTTGAGAAAATTCATTCAAACGCACACAAAAATTGTGAAAACTTAAGTTTCACTTTTTTAAACATTATTACGAAATTACAATGGTTATTGACACTCATTGTCAGTTTGCAAATTTGCAGTGGTTTTGTTAAGTAGCGTAAGCTACTTTATAAGATTGGTTTCTACGTCTGTCCGTCCCTTCCATGACTGCCATAACTCACGAACGGATGAACACAATTCGTTCAAACTTCTCATATACGTGATCTCTGGGTCACAACTCTTACAACAACGGTCTAATTCGAAAATGGAGTCAATCGGTGACATTTAATATTTATTAGCAAAAGCTACTTTATAGGAACGTTTTGTCATTCTGTGTATCATGTAATTCGATATCTCGACCACGAATCAACTGAATAACAGTTATTTAACATTTGTAATTAGTAATTGTGTATCTTACGCTACTTTATTACATCCGTTTTGAATGGTTTATTATTATTACTGTGATTGCAGTAGTAGCAGTTTTATTGTAGGACATTACATACAATTAGCATTTTAAGTTAGACATTTTATGGCGTTAGCAGAATGCAGAAAGCACAGAAGTCTTTTGGTGTCACGTTGGTGGACCTAATATAATATACTCTCGTCACGAAAGGAAATTATTCGCGTACGAGGTACAGCACAACAAAGGATTTGAATTCTAAGCATTCACACGTTGCTTTCTTTCTGTACCTGCACATCCGCTGAATACTTATTACTTGTACACGTGAAAAGTATAATAAATTTTTATTAATGTGCATGTAAATAGTATTTTACCAACCACACGGCGATATATAAATATTGCGACTTACAGAAGTGCTCACACACCACCTGAATACGGTGCACTGCTATAAAGGAAGGCTTTGTGATAGTCATTGTTAGCGCTTACGCCATTGTGTGTTGAGTGAGGTGCTCATATGAGTCATGACAGTCATGAGGGAAAATGAAAAAGTTTTGAGGAGCTAGTTAAGATGGATGATGATAGGAAAGAGGAAGTTTACGACTCATGATTTGGCTGAATGGGACATTAATGGCATAAGGGATAATGTGTGCAGCTTTGCTTTCTTTTCTGTGCCCAAGACATGAAGGCAGAGTCCATAATTCTGTAATAATAAGATATGAATAGATACAAGGACACGAGTAACTTGTGGGTGGAGGAGTTGTGGTGTGCACAGAAGTTGTGTGGAGAAAGTCAGACGAGGAATCGTGTTTTCCTTGCACCCGAGAATCACAGCTCATCCAAAATGATTCATTATCATTATTACACAACGTCTGTTTGAGTTCAGAGATAAGGAGGCGAGGACAACTACCGCCGCCAGAAGACTTTGACAAGGAGTCGTTAAAACTTTTGGACAGGTGGAAAGAATGAAAGTATTTGGGTTGAGTGTGTGTTAGTCTGTCTGCACGCTAATGCATTCGAGTGTAATCGAGTGAAGTGAGTTTTGCCCAATTAGTGTATCTTTCTCATCTTTCACTTTTAAAAGCATCTTATCACTTGGAGAAGACTTCTTGCCGTTGAATTATTAATAAGGGGGAATAAGGCACCCATACGGTGCGAAAAGTTATTTTTAACTTTTTGTGTATTTGCAATTCTGAGAAAGTGACAAAGGCACAGAGTTTTGCTTCATGAAATGCTGCAGGAGATTATTGAATTATTGAATTCTGTATTTCTACATGCTACGTGTGTGTAGCCACTGAAGCGAGTGGGAGAAGATGAGGAAAGAGTATAGGGAATGTTACATGAAGAATGAAGACTTACAAATAAATTGTATCCGTTATAGAGATGGTGGAAAGGTAAAAGGAAAGTGAAGAATACAAGATATTTAGATTTGTTCAAGTTGAAAGTTGGAGTGCTTGGTGTGCTATACGCTTGATCTACTTGACACATGTATAAAGTATATTTGTATAGGTAAGTATATTAGTATAAGTATGTACACGTATCTGTATATATTACTGGAGAGATAGGCAATAGGCTGTTGGATGTGTGAGCACGTCAATTCCCAAGAGCTATAATGGTTGCACACTTCTCTCACGTTTTTCATTAAACTTGTGACAAATGACACCGATTCATCATAATTTTGCTGGAGATGCTTTATAAAACAGCCTTATAAAGGTTTTAAGGGAAATTGTATGCCATATATTTTAGTCAGTAAGGTAATTCACATCAAACGATCCAGCAGTGTATCTGTGTAGGAACATATACTGCCTAACGCTACAATTTAGTTTTTCCGCACTTGAAAAAAGTCTTCTTCACGAGAAAAGTCGCGTTATCAGACTCTGCGAACTGCAACTTCCTTTTGTTCTATTCTTTGAGTGCGAGAGAGAGAGTGAAAGAGCATTCAAGACTTCAGATTTATTGTCTCGGCCAAAGAAGCTTTCACTAACTAAATGTTCTTCTGTACATACCGCCAGAAGAATGAAATCTCACAACATTTCTCTATTCCGTACGTAATTGTTAGCCTTGAGAAGGGTTGCGGAATTCTACCCTTTTACCATTGTTAAACACAATGAATTTTTTATCTCAGCTCTCATTGCGCAAACTTTATTCTGTCAACAGTTTGTAATTTTTCCTTGAAATCACAAAAGTGTTTTCAACAGTCACTACCGTCATCATTACAAATTACAAATAAAGGCACCAATGAAACATTAAACGTAAATCTATTGTTCCTACTTCACAAATTTCGCTTCAAATAAAATTGAAGTTAGCATTTACTTTTTTATAAAGAAAATACATACAGCTGTAACTTAAAAAGAAACGTTGATGCCTACTACTGCAGTACCATAGACACGGTCATGACTCCATGACGGTTTTGTATTTTATAAGTTCTTTTAATCTTTGTGTGGCTTACCAGGCTTATTTATGATAGATAACTGGCTATACTCGTACAGTAGTTACACAAATACTGTTGCATTAAAAGTAAATCAGGAAAAACCTGATTCTTAGAGATTTGATTTGTGAAGAAGTGAAAGTAGGAAAATGACAAAGGGAAGTGATGACATTGTCACTGTCACCACCATCATCTTCACCTGTTCATGGCATATTGCAAAGAAATCTTGCTCATTATATTACATCTCCTCTTCTTTTGAATTTTGCTTGAAAAGCATTTTTGGATTCAATCTGTTCATTCGCCATCAATCCCTGTCAGTGCCAACTGTCCTTAGCTCTTACTCTCAAGTTGCTCGTAATGAGAAGAAAATCAAACTGCGACTAAAAGGTGTCACCCCGCCGTACTTCTGTATTTTATGGAATAGTAAATGCGACCCTCCCTCTGGTCCTATCAAATACATTTCCCAACTTCCTTTTCAAACTTATTTTGCAGTGCGTTGCGTGTGCATCTCTTCTAATACAAACCGTCTCAATTATTTCCCCGCATAAAGAAAAATAGCCCAGCTCTCGGCGACCTATTGCTGGTATTCCTATCTCGGTCTAGATGTGTAGATGGTTGTTGGGCATCTTTATAGCCCTTGTGGCAGGCTCTGGACGTGGGTTTGATTATGTGATGTGAGTTTGTGTGCGAGTAGGAGACATATATTAGTTGCCGTTTAATGGGTTCTCCGAAGCACTACCGTTCTTGGTTCTGTTCAATTTGAGCTGCTTCATTAAAAGTACCTGTAGGTTATTTTCCCCGAAGAGTACAATGAAATGACAAGCCTTTGTCTTTTTTCACTCCGACCAGGCTTTGGCTTTGTGCTTCATCGCACGTGAAACGGTAATTAAGATCTGTAACGTGTTCAGTGTTCACTTCACTGTTGATCTTCATTGTTTGTTTCCAGGAAGCATAACAATGGACAGGGGCCAGCAATGCCAATGAAATTGACACATGACATACTTTCCCTAACATTAATTGAGAACTTCCAGCCTTATACGACTTCAGATGCTTCATTAAATATATTTTTTGTCCGCAAAATTGCTTCTGGACGCAGAAACACTTTTCCATGCAATTCATTTTCTTAATCACATTTCATTCGCAGTTGCATTTCCTTGCTCTGTCAAATATTTTAACCTATCTCTGTACATAACGATAATTACGAACCAATTCCTATTTCATCGTAAATGAAAGTTTTTCATGTCTGTGAGTCAACATTGGCAGTTCCATGAACTTGCATCATTTGTGCGATTTATTGTAAGGCATTAAACAGTCGTAGCACTTACCCAAATAACTTTTCACATTGCCAAATTGCCAATTTCTAAGGGTCTACTTTAAAAATAATTGAAGTTATATCACGAAGTGGAAAACGTAATGTTGGGAATAATAGGTTGCTGGAGAGAAAGCAAAAAAGTTTTCTAATGACATAAGTCTAGAAGTAGGGGTAAAGGAATACTGTTAGTCCCCAAAAAGGTGAAATACCTAGACCCAAAACGGAAATGCATTCAGTTCGTGTATGTGAAAACGAGTGGAGTAACCAAAGATGCTTTTGAGTATTGTCTCGTAGAAACTTTTTGTTGTACTCTTTTTGTTACTGCGTAATGTATTTGTATAATAATAAGTGCTGCTAGTGGGATTACTACATACACATATTATATAGTCGATGGATATTTATTACAGTGGAATGGAATGGAGAAGAGGAAATGGGCATAGCTAAAGTAAAAAGATGTTAATATGCAATATGCATAAAAGACTATATTGAATATAGAAAGTGCATGTTACTTCATTCACTTGAGTAAACACTCCATTCGTTTCATTTTTACGACACTATTAGTTACTGGAGGAAAAGGTAACGAGCCGTGTCGTTGACAGAAACTCACGGCTTTCAGAGTCAACTAAGAATTTAAGTGCAAGGAAGTCATGCGTGGAAAAGATTATTTCAAACCTTACAACGCAATTTTTAATCCAAACTTTCCTTCGGCGCAAAAAGATTTAGACGAAGCTTGTCGTAATTAGTGTTGATTAATTTATTAACGTCTTCCCGGAGTTTTTCAGTGTATGGCACAAGGTTCGTTTAATTAATTACTCAATTCTTCACACAAATCAACTCTACTAAGCCGATTCATAATATGCGCAGTTGGAGCCTACAACTTTAAACATTTCTATCCAAGGACGCTTTTTAATAACATTATTCCCATTAAGTACCTGTGATGAGCAGTCTTTGTGCTAATACGCATTTCTATGCTTACATTTTATTCGGGAAAAAATGAACAGCTTTCATAAAGTATACTTATACTATACTTTACTTCTAAGTTTAACTGTATTGTAAAATATGTAACCAGATTTAACAATAGAAAGTTACCGAATTCCTCTGATTAATTTTTTTTGTAGTTTCACATAATATAACAAATCGATTGTTATTTCTGCAAGTAAAAGTAATAAAATTTTCTCAGAAGCATTTTAATAGGGAGTTAACGAAGTTTCAATTAAAGCTAATTTATTTAAGAAGTTGAAAGTAACTTACAACTGGGTACGACTGGTAACTGGTATTATACGATTCCTGGCAACTTTGATGTGATTGAAGGTTAATTTCAAAAAAATTCTCTTTGTAGAGCCTTTCATTGTTGCCATCATAATGACATAACAATAAAGAAGCATTTCAGAGTACAGGGATAATAACTGTAAGGTCTTTCTTGGAAATTCATTATTCGCAATGTTGCATGAAATAAGTACAAATATAAAGGACGTATAATATGCTGTCCATTGCCTGCTATACGAGAATGTCTCTCATGAAAGAAGAGTTTTGAGACTTGATTCGTGAGAATGCTTGTATTGCATTGTGTAGAGCGTATGTAGGAGCTGCGTGTGGATGGCTAATGGCTGTATGGATGTTTGGAGTCGTTTGTATTGGGCGGACATAAATAACTCTATCGCTTGGAAACTTCAAACGAACAAGCAAGATGTTACGCTTTGTGCATGAATGGTTTCTGCTGTCATGATTTCTGGGTAATTGTATAATAAGTCTAACTGCAGTAATTCTAAAAGGAAGGAGGCTCACGTAGGTGCCTGGTGGCCTCGTTTCTGTGTTGGAGGTTAGCCACGACCCACGACGCTGCTGCACGTTGGATATGACAAAGAGAATAAGGGTTTGAAGTCGGAGAAACAGTTTGGAAAGCTCTGGTGTGCTGGGTTCACATAAAGTGGGAGCGAATTGAGGATGGCAGGTGGCTAAGATGGGTTTTACAATGTGTGCATACGCAGATACAACAAAGTCAGACAAGGCGCTAATAATAAGTGTAGATTATAAGGTGAAGAATATGAAGCTTTTATGCTTCTCTTAAGTGTGGCTGTAGCAGAATGACTAGACGCCCATCTCTTCTGTCGCTCCCAGTCTCTTCTGTCTCTTCCAGTTCTGTCTCTGCTTTCCCTGCTGAGTGATCCTCTTCCAGTTAACGGCATCCCTCCGTATTCCTCTGTCGCCACACCACCGATTCTTTAATCTACTCAGCGTCGTCTCCCATTCTTTCCCCACTTTCCTCGCACTGATTAAATTTTCCCTGTCTCAAGGCAGTCCCATTCTCCCAGGCAAAATACTTCCAGCTTACTTTCCAACCAAGGCCAAGTTCATTCTAGGAAACATCATCAAATCACTAAAATTTATTCCACAACATTAATCCCCTTTTATTACGCAAACCCAAACTGGTATATCTGCCCAAATGATACACACGCCGAGCTGCACAATCAGCCTTTTCATTTTCTGTGCAAATATGTACCCAGCAAATACCTACGTATACTTTATTGCATTTATTAGACGCAAATGTGTAAATATCTCTTCTTCTCCTAACACTCTAGTAATAATACCAACCAGTGCACATTAGGACCCGCTCTTAAACCTTCTCATGAATTACTTCCATTTTGAAACGGAGTCTCATATCAAAGCGACAACGAAGCTCGGCCACTTTCATTTACTTTGCATTTATTATGTCTATGTTGTAAACATCAAATGACTTTATTCTCATTAACATTTTCATCCTGTTAGCAAAACCACTCTGACTTTGAATTATATGCACAATACTATTTATTTTACGTTTTATGTACTGCACTTTAAATGTATTGCTTACATGTGTTCATTACAAATGTCTGTAACATCTCTCTTGTGCAAAAAGGATTTAACTTGTTAGTGTTAGATGGGGATGAAACTGTCACGTCGTGACCTTATAACCTAATGAAAACTGTTTTCAATTATGTGCCCAGACATGGCAATGCATCCGGCTATGTAATTTAATTGAACGTTTGGAGGCTGGGTGCATTAGTAGTGGAATATTATTATCTCAAACTGAAAATATGAAACAAAGTAATGTGATTCGAGAAAATGGGATTTGTAACTCTTTGTGTGAAGGTAACTAAAAATCGGCAATTCAACCGACATCACCTTCAAATATCTCACGATTTACTTGACTGTAAAATGCAGATGCACCGTGACACCACTGTGTGGTGAACGGTTTACACGGTTTCGTGCGCATCTGTAAATGCATTTAGGATACCAGGTATAGTATAATATTATATCTGACTGCAAAAAGAAATAAATGACAAGAAATAAATACTTGGAGAAGCTAACTAAATTGGTTTGTCGTCATACATTTCAGAGTGTCGATTTGTCACAGCTACTGCCACTTTAACAGTTACTTAGAGTGAAAATATGTCTATATTTTATTTGCGGGTTTTCATATGGCTGGTGCAGTGAGAGACAGAGACTTGGCCAACACTTCCCAACGAAATGATTTGTGATTATGGCATAGTATATAGCACAGAGGTGTTCCCGATATATTCGACGCTGTTTGTCTGTGCTAGTAATTATATCGATTAGAAAATTACAAAGAGTGACAGCAGCTGACACGCCCCGTTCAAATTGAATACAAGAATGGTAGAAACGGTTGGTTTCAAATTAGTATATCCAATTACCTAATCGTCTAATATCTGTACACTTCAAATAAATGCAAACTAAAAATATAAAAAGAAACCTTTGTGTAAGCAATTTCCTTTTTCGGTTGGTCTTTATTTCTAGTAATTCTAGCCTCTAGCTATATCTTTCTCCTTATATTGTGATTTCACAGCTTATGTCTTCATGTTCACAAATTCACAAGTGCAAGTCCCACATCGTACATCGTCATTTGTAGAGTATAATATGCCCCGTACTTCGCTCGGTTACCTAATAGGAAAACTACACAGAGGAAAATATTTGTGGCATAAGTTTGAAATGATTTTTGATTCTGTTTGACTTTGGGGAAATGATTTCGGGTGGATGTCATTTTCAATTTTGTGTTGGAAGAGAAAGTGTCAGGATGGGTCGCTGTGTGTGCCACTCACCGTGATAGATTTCGTATCTCGCAGCACACACGGAGTTACAAGTTTACAAGTGCACATAGCATCTTAAGTGTTTGGTGTTTGGGTGTGGGAGAAACACATGTAGTGCGGTTGGCTTGAATGACTTGCTAATTGTGCGATGTCCAGAATGGAATGCCTATAGCCACGGAAGAGCGTTATAGCCAGTTAGTGGTTGACATGAGTTGGTGGGGTAAGATTAAATGCGCAGGGAATTATATTCATGTCTCGTTGTTGTGTGTTGTAGTCGTTTCCTTGCAAATTTCATTTTGCGACAGCTGCTATTTTTGATAGGATGATACGGGAGAATGTGAGAGTGGGAGACAGCATTTTGGGTTCATGGTTCATTTATAATAATCGAATGTCACTCTAAACGCATCTAGCAGGAGCCCTGGCAGTGCAGTGTTGCTAGTTACTTTTATTATGAGTTCAATAATAGGTACAATAATCTAACACGACAGCTTTGTCTCCTGCCACTGTTCCCTTGAGCCGGGTGTTGCCTTACATTACATCGCTCTGCATTTTTCCACAGCCACCGCTCTTCGCCTTCCAGACGAGTAAGCGAATTCTGCTTCCACAATTCACACAAGGACACTACAAACTCCACATGCATGTTGTCTTGTCTGTCTTCACCGCACCAACACCACCACCACCACACTGCTGCCAAAGCTCACACAGAATTGCTATTATTTTGTGAATATAAATATGAGATGAATCTATTTATGAAAATGAAAAGTCGATAGGGACACGTGGCGTGGTCGCTTGTCTCCTTCGAACATTCCACTTGCAGCAAAAGACTCTTCTGTCTCTTCCAGTCTCCTCCAAACTCTTTCTCATTAATAATAATGACGAAAGTACAAATATCATTCATTATTCAAACTGGTATTTTACTATTTGCTCAAAGTGTTGACACTGTTCTTTTTCTGCAAAACATTTCCCAGAAAAGAAGAACACACTTTTCAGTTTTTTCTTAATCCCACGAACGACTGACGATGTCTCAAGTTTGCTCTGTCTCCAACTTCTTTCCTGCTTGCATCACGTTTTCATTCTAATTAAATTCTTCAATTAATTTACGTCAATGTTTGTTCATTAATATTTTCCATGTCATGCATGTTCCAGACATGATGAATATTCTAATTATTACTACTATGCCCTGTGTTGTGAAAGTCTTTTCCATGGATTTTATTGTAGAGGATATATATAAATATGAAGTGTACTATTTTTATCAGAAAATCACTGTAGGAAATGATTGGCTGACTGGTGTAGTGGAAATAATATTTAAACTGGGGACAATAAATTTTGATTGGTGAGATGGAGGAAGGCATTACTACGATTCTCCGTGTTTGAAATAATAGTTGAGCACAGTGAGAATTTCTCTTTGTGTTTTGGAGCACTTGCAGGTTTATGGAAGCAATGTCCAGTGCGTGGCATTGGGAATGTGGTATATTAGGACAGTAGGCTCAGTAGGCTGTAGAGCTGCACTGTGAACACTCCATCTTCTTACATCAGTTGCCCAGACTGGTTTTTATCCTTATTTTATATGTTTAGTTTTGTGGGGTAATACAGCACAAATACAGTGCTACAAATCGCAGTTTAACTGTCGGAGAAATGTCTTCGTGCATTGTATTTATTTGCGTAGCGTCTGCAACTCTGCTTCAACCTATGAAGTTCTTCACGGTCATTTTCATTCTATTACTCTCTACATCATTCCATTCATGGTGCACATTGTGTGAGAGAAACAGAAGATATTTCGTCCGAGTGGAATGAATAAGATTCACTGCAGTCTAAGAATTCAAGCACTACAACCGGGCTCAAAACTAGCCATGAGCTTTCAGATTCTGCAATAAGACTCACTTGCACTAAACTGGCTTTTGTTATTTCTCAACGTTCCACATGCACACATAATAGAGTTACAGTATATTATATGCATGAAATGTGTGTAAGCAAAGCAGAAACGGTAAACAGACCGATTCAGGGTTGTATAAAATTATTTACATGGCAGTTGTTTATCGTGTGGCACTAACAAGTCTGAAAGTATGTAACCACAATTTATACAGCTCCAAGAAATCTGCCATTGAAAGCAGCTACTTTATTTACGTTTGCAAAGGTTTTAGGAAAGTTTCCAACGATTCCACTACTAAATAAAACAAATTAAATGGATACTTGATAAAATATTATTTGGGTCAATGGTAGCTTGCCTGGTGATGGTGATCATATTTGACTGGACGATTCCATCAAACGCAAAAACATAAATAATAAGGAATAGGCATAAGTTGGTATATAAATGCAGATAGGCCTATAAGCTAACTAAACATTATGATCGTACTTCATTTCCTTTTATAGTTACTTACGGTCTGTTAACCAACGGCGCAATATAAATAGAAGCCTTACACCTTATTTAAACATTGGCAGTTACACGCTCTCTCTACTAAAATGGTAAACCTCGTTAAATTTTATTCATAACAAGAGGACCAATGTAAGGAAAACTGGCTTGGAACATGAGAAATGTGTAATACAAAGACGGGAGGCAAGAAGGGAGCTTTCACTGGCACTTTGTGTTGTTGTGTACCTGGTGTGACCTTTCCTCTTCGCTTTGAATTTGCTTCCACTTACTTACTTAGGTAAATGATGAACAAGAGTTACGGTAAACACATTCATAAACAAGTTGAGTTGCTGCGTAGATCCTGTGTCCTCTTTTATGTTGTCGTATTTTCGTGAGCATAATATATGTACATATACATCCGCTCCTGTTTGAGTTTACACGAAATGAGACACGATGTAAAAACAGTGTCACAGGAATTTCATATTGCAGTGAGGAGGCCGTCGTCTTTGGCTCTTCCAGGCATCGTATGATTGATGGCACGTCGACATTTGATACATCCAAGAGTCTAGCAATCATTATTAAATGAAATTCCAAAATAAATATTCGTTTCTTCCTGTGTCCCAATAAAAAGCACAACAATGATTGTATCAGTAGATACCGAAATGTGTTTTAGTCATTTCCATTTTGTTGGTCGTATAAATAAAATTACATTTCTACGTTTAGATTTGCAAAACATTTCTACATCATGTTAGGTAAAGTGCTTCACGAACTTCTAGACTTTGTTACTTTAGAATGGTATTGTACAACTCCGCTAAGGTTGAAAGATGTTTATTCTCGTCTCATGTACCAGCTACATGTTAGAACAAAAGTGGAGATAAGAATAAACATCTTATTTTATTACATTCTCATTAAGCTGCATATAGTAGCAAATAACTTCTGTCAGTTTCATAATGGCAGTATTTTTGTTTTATATAAACTTCAACTTACTTTCTCCAATTCTTAAATCTTAATGTAGGAGCAATATCATTTCAACTTCTCCATAGGCACTACGTACGGGTAGTTACTGAAGTCAGCGTTTATCATTTATGCCCTTAGAATCCGATAGTCGCATCGAATATTTCACTTTATCTTTATGTTCCATTAAGCGGAACAATTCTCTGGGAAATGTTAATTGTTATTATACGTAAGTTAAACTTGCATAGAATGCACAGAGATAGTTTTAGATTTGCATTTTGGATTCGCTTTATTTTCCGTGCTACTCGATTAAAGTAGGAAGGGAGGAAAACATTTGTGTCTCTTCGTATGACTCGCTTGGAAAGTGTATCGCTTTGAAATTCCAACTTTTGTGTTAACTGGAGAGTGGAGAGCTTTTAAGAAAAACTATTTGAACTCCCATGAGTGTTAGTCTAGCTATAATACGTAACTGCTCAAATCATTCTTTGTGTAAACTCACTTTAAAGCAACCGTTTCACTTTGCTAATCCGCTTTCATGTTCCACGCTCTTTTCTGTTTCATTTAAATTATTTCCCAGATTGGGAGTTTTCCATTTTAAAGTTCTTATTTGATATTTAGACAAACTTGCAGCTATGACTTCCAGTTTGGCTGAGTCCATGACAAGACAGGTAGACGTACTTAGTAGAAGCAGTCAGGAAAATCGGAGTCGAGAAACGTTGTCAGTTAAAATGAATAATTAAATTTTCAAGTCGAGTGGAGTATTTGTTGTAGTATATGTCCTCATTTTATGTACCATCAGTGTCATGTTTCTCTTCAGCTACTAAACAAACACATCCCTCCTAAACCTATTATTGATGCAGCATTTCCGTCGTACAATTCTTAAGTCCCAAAGTGCTGTTGTTTTAACATTTTTACTCGTACTCTTCAATTTGTAACCGGAAAACATGTTCTTATGTTAAACTGGTATTGTAATATACATAATAGAAAATAAACCATTCAAAATGGATATAATAAAGTAGCGTAAGATAAACAATTACCTATGCTTAATAGTTGTTTAATGTTGTCAACTGATTTGTCAACTGAATTGCCAAATGTTGTTGTCAAAAGAGTTATCGGTTGTTTTTTATCAACTGTTTTGACAAACTTTGAAGTTGAATCGTTGTAAGAGAGATATCGCTATGACTGATATACAGACAGACAGAACGTTCCTATAAAGTAGCTTCCACTACTAAACATTAGATTTCACCTATTGACTCCATTTTCCAAGTAATTTTTTCTTGTGACCCAGACATCACAGAGAAGTTCATCGAATTGTGTTCACCCGTTCGGGAGTAATAGCAGTCACATATAGACGGACATACGTAGACACCATTCTTATAAAGTAGCTTACGCTAATTAATAATAGAAATGGCATGAATTTTAATTTTTAATTGTATAAGTAGTATTTCTACAAATAGAGCCGTAACCTTGTGTAGAAAAATTACCCTGTTACACAAGGAAATGTTTTTCTACTTATGAAAGGACACATCAATTGCATTAATGCGAGATCAAAAAGAATGATCAAAGCAAAGTTTTCTTTTGAATGAAATATTAGCGTGAGTGAGTCTGAGTTCCTTCAGGAAATTGAACTGGCATGGTGGTGGTGTTGTGTTTCTGAATGCGACTTGGTCTCACCAGGCACCAACCTACCACATTACCCAGCACGGAGTATCTCTAGTCTCTACAGCACCGAATTCGTAACCCGAGAATAAGTTGCTGACTGAGACGAGTTCAAGTTTCTTCTTTCTTTCTCTCGATCTCCTGTGTCTTCTGTACTTTACTTTCTTCCTTCTATTCATAATACGCCCTCAGATTTGAACATTACATGCTCCAGATCTGGTTGCAGTCACCGACAAGCACGCCGCTGCTATTCGGGCATGATATTTGTGCTACTCAAATACCTACAGGACGAAGTTGTCCATTCATCTATCTGAAGAGATACAGCTGGCATTCTCGTCACCACCACCACAGCACACCGCCTCATTGCATTGCGTAATGTAAAATCCATTTTGGACAAATAGATGTGAGATACGTTTCGTAGCTGCTTTCCCCGTGTCTGCTCCAGTCTGCCACGACATGACCCGTGTTCTCACACTTGCTAACTTTTCCAGAGAAACTTTTCCAGGAAATTCCCAACTGATTTGATTTGAATGGCAGGAAGAGCCGCCCCTTGCCAATTTACCTTAAATATGTTAAGTCTTCTTTCTCCAGCTCTTCAACTTTGCATTACGCTTAGTCTACCCACTACGAGGAGCACACAACTCCTGCAAACTCCATGCTCACGATACAGTCACGTTGTTCAACAGATTCAGGGACGACAATTACTCTCAAAGAGTATCGGCCTTAGTCATGAGTGATATTCACACTTCTACTTTCCAAATAAAATCAGCCGACGAATTTAAAACACCTACACGCGATAGGGATTCTACTCAAAAATCCCGTGGGTAGTTTAATAACTTTTTGATAAATATTTCTACTCTCAAAAAGTAATGACAAAAGTTGGATATTATCCCTAAGGTCATCTTCCACTTTGCACTTTCTAAGGAAAGTTCTGCTTCTACTCAGTTTACTCTTCAGTATTACGCAGCAATTACTAATTTCATCCTTCAGGCATATCCCCGTATTTCCAGGCACCTATTGCAGTCACATTACTCTCACATTTCCATATTCTATGTGTGATTGTAAGTATTTCAAAAACAGCATTCATTTTATCCGCTCACATAGAACCAAAGCAAGTTCTACACTTTAGTAGTAATATTATTGGCACCTAATGTAAAATGTATATTTGTGTAACTGGAGCTTTTTAAGTGTGAGGGCCAAAACCGTTCGTTAGACAGATTCAGTATGCAAATACTAAGCTCATTTTATTGCTAAGTAAGTGATAAGTAGTATGTCATCATATTACATGCACTTTAATATTCTGTATGAACCATCTCATAATTTCAATAGAATACAGATCTGCCTTGCCAGCACCAGCAGCAAGGATTAAATAACCAACTACGTGGGCAGCATACATTTACTAGACATGTGTGGTTATGTCACAAAGTGTACATAAACATAATTTTCATGTGATACATACCTATATACTTAGAGGATCGGTTGGTATATTATTATGCTGTTCCTGTTAAAAGTACTCGTCAAATTTTGTAGACAGATAGTATAGGTATTCGTTGCCAATACTCATGCAATCAGGGTCGATTGTCAAAATTGGCATTCTGCTCTTGTTGTACAGTTCAATGCAATGGTATATAAGTAAAGTAGAGTAGGCAGGGACGGTAGCATTTGCAAGTACAAGTAATAAATTAACAGTGTAATAAATTCTAAGTAATACAAACGTATTTTTTTGGAATAGGCAATAGGCACGCATTTTTTGGTTTGCTGTAAGGAGCACTGCTTGACACACTGAGGCATAAATTGATGCTTTTTGAATCCCGTGTAGCTATTCATTTTTTCTTCTTCCCGTCATTCTCATGATCCTCTCCTACATCTTGACAAGCAAATGCAGCAGCCTAAAAATTGTGGTGTATTGTTTGTGTGGGGAAATAAAATGGACAGAATTTGTGGCATTCAACGTTCAATCTGCAGTCAACCCACTACGTATTTAGTATTTATTATATATAAGTCATCCATGTGCTCTGTCTGGTCTTATTTTATCTAAGAGTGTACATCGGTTATTTTCTTGCAGCTTCAACCTTAGATAATGCCACACAAACAAATATGTGGTGCATTTGTACATGTGGTATTGTGTAAGGGAAGGAAGACACGGAAGTAGAAAAGCGATGGAGGCAGCTCTTTTTACCTGTCATTTCTCCTGTTGAAAGACTGGAAGAGTGTATTACTTGAAATCGGATCCCTCCGTTAAATTGCATCTGCTCCTCTCAAAAGAAATGAGATTATTGATAGGAGAAGCGTAATGTCTCGTGTCATGTTGTATTACATTCTTCTTATGATGTTTCTGCGTTGTTCAACCAGTCAGTCGTGTAGATGTGTTCTCAGCTCTACTCACGTAAAACAAAGTGACTTTGCAGATCAGTTTCTCGCATTGAAATATCAGTATAGATAGCAGGGTTAAACTGTGAATAATAAATCTGTCATGTTTACAAGAAGTAGAAAAAGGCGAGTGGCGGAGTAAAAGTTGTCTACCGCCAACTGCACAGTGCACAGTCTCGTATAAATATTTCTTCCTCTGCATATTATTTACATGGGAGCTATGCATGTTTGGAGTTATACTGTGAATGCGAGACATCGCAGTAGAAGAGAGTGTAAAACAGAGTTAGAAGAAAGACGTGGAAGGTTGCAGGGGATAACACACCATGTAAATATAATCTGGCTGGTTTTCACTTGGTATAAAAGTGGGAAGCCGAAGTTCATATTTCATCGAAAGTGAATAACTATATAGAAGCGTCTGCTGCCGAGACTGTGGACTGAGTTTGGGTTAAAAGGAGAGAAGCTGGTTGGAGTTGTATCTGGAAGAGCAATGTGGGTGAAGCCACAGAGCTGTACTTTGTTCACAGTTGCTCAGCTACAGACTACACAGCTCAGCAATGCAGATCAAATCATGAAATACGGAAAGATAAAATGTGTGCGAGCATTAAATCAAATCCACCTTGTCGCTTTCACTTGTTCATCCACATATTCTTTCTACTCTATCATACACCTACACGCACTTACTTCCTCCACTCAATAAATACTTCTTTCTCTCTCTCTACTTCGTGGAATGCTCTGTAGCTCTGCGTCTTCACGGTTCTCTTCCATATTTTATTACCTACTCACAGTATCAACTCGCACTCTCTGTCTACTCTTTTCCGACTTGTTATTGTTATTGTGTTGTTCGTCTGAAACATCATTCCATGCAAATTCTATGTTGTTGTGCAAACTTTTACTTATACGATTGTATAATATGGACGAGTATTGTTATTGTTAGTTGTCTGAATCAGGTTTGCAGATTAGCAAATACACGACTGGCTTAGAGATGGTCCTGATTTGAGAGTTTTAAGTAGCGATACACTCGTATGGGCAGATGATGCTTACAATGTTGCAATGTACATAAAAGTGATATGTTATTGACTATTCGTTTTAGATCACATTAGTGGAGGTTCTTGTAGAGGTGGTTTAGAATTTCCAGACATGGAAGAAGTAGGTGTTGGATGATGGGCTTATAGCCAGTGGGACGTAGGAGATAGGAGCAAGAAGTAATGCTCTGCACGTGGAGATTCAATTCTATTGAAAAATCAATCGCTAAAACTATTTTACAGAGGGAATAATAGTACGTGCTTAGAGTTTCGCACGCGTACACGTTACACGAAGTGAGGCGAAAAGAAATTTGAAGTCAGACGTAAAGTTCAAATTTCAAATCAGTCAAACCATGAAAATTCCTTTGTCGTTGTCTTCCTACGACGGAGTAAAGTGAAAGCATTCCAATCGCTACATTTTATTTGAGACGTTGGGTAGTTGGTATGAGACAGAGACCAATAATATCGATGTAACAATTTGATTTGTGTGCAGTTCCGCTACTCTTTCCTACACTGCTCCTGTTCTCTACCACAAATGGACTGTTAGGCATGGTGAGTTGAGTCGTTGAGTGCTTTACGTGCAATTGTTTGGGGCGCCAGATAATAGAAAGTTAACGCTTGAGTGAATTATGCTATGTTCTTCAACTTTTTCCCAGCAAGTCTGGAAAGGTAAGCGAGACACTCACATAAGAACCAGAGAAGTAGAGCAGAGTAATCCAATATTTATTAGTACAATTAGTAGACAACAACTAAAATTCTGCTTTATTTTATGCCGCAATATTATAACATGAGATTTCTATGACAGACAATGTGATCGAAATGGATTTTGTAGATAATGCATTGGTCATATACTAGGTATACCTATAGATGTATGTATGTATGTATATGAATTTACTGAAGCAACAACAAGTTATAGTTATTAGAGAGTCTGCGATTGAACTAATTTGCTATGCGCTAGAATACTGCAAAAAAACCGTTTGAAGGCATGGCATTCGTCTCGCGCCTTGGCTAGATGACCTAGATCTATGTAATCATACAACAATTCAAGTTTAGAGTATATTTTAGAATTCAAAATTAGTCGGGAGTAGAGTCAAGAGTGTAACGATTCTAACGATTGAGAAATGCAATTTTAGATTTAAAGTTGTCTTTAAGGGGTCCTTAATATTCACACATACATAGAAATTGGTTCCAATCCCAGCTCCTAGTCTATGGTGACAACAAACTCTTATCTTCAGCTATACTAGCATTTTGGATAATATGCTGTTATATTGTGACTGAAAATGTGTGCGTTTGTATTCGTTTGGTCATGGTCTATAAATTCTGTTTGCAATTGAATTTATTGAGTTGTATATGTTGCTCTTGCCCAAGTTTATTGCAAATGAGTTTGTGTGTGTTGTACTATATATTTATGTGATATCTACATGCAGAGTGAAGTGAGCTGATTATTATTGTTGTCCAGATACATGAATGGAGGAGAAAGTCCTTGCTTATTGCTTTTTGCTCTGTTGCATTCACGCTCAACTAAGTTCGCGAAATTCTTTGTGATCATATGAAACCAATTTATGTATATTACTCCGGAGTAGTATCTGGAAACATGGCATAGTCAATATATACACACACTTGTGAGGGACCTACTTATAAAATGTGTTATATAAAAGAGTTACGCAGCACAATGAGAAAGCAGTAAGCAAGATATTAGTTTAGTTTCTGTGCTATTACTCGTCGACTGGATTCGTTTCAACTTGGGAAGCAACTCAGATGAGATCCTCCTCCCCCTTGACTTCATTTGACATTTTCTTGCGTGTTTCCGACAAGTCAACCGAGGTACAGGCACCGAGCAGGTCACAGTTGACATGTACATGGCAGTTTACAAAGATACACACATTCGTTTGCGATAGATCTTGCGAATTGTGTGTATAGCTCCATGGAAAAGAACTAGGCTGAATTCAAGGAATGGTAATAGCAAAATTGTTTGTCAGGCAAGATCCGTGTCTTGACTTGTTTCTATTGGTCTTCCACATACACTGCCCTGGGCACATTTATTTGTGCTTGTGCTACATTGTAATTTTTTCAAAGTCCAATGTCTCTCTATGATATCCTCAACAAAACCACTCAACTGACAAGGAGAGATTGAATCAACCTTCGTGTCTTCTACGACTCCACAACCGTCTGTCGTTTGGATAAATGCAACAAGGAATGTCCCTCCGACAAATGTTACACTGGATATCTCAACAAACAAATCTGGAAAGGTAATCTCCATTCCACGGTTTAGTATTAAGATCAACTTTTGCCTTCGCTCAACTTGAAAGAATCCTTGTGAGAGACGAAATTGCTATTGAATTGACATGCACATGTAAGGGTTTTATTTGCACAGTAGCAATACCAAGAATCAAATTTCAATTTCAATCAGTCACTGATGTGTACTAGGTATTATATACGTAAGTAACTACTACCAGCAGAGAAAGAAAATATGTACTTCTATCAGTCCACGCCAAGCCTCCATAAACGGAGGCCGCCTCCATTTCTGGAAACCTTCTAAGGTTTCCAAAAACGGAGGCATGGTTTCCATTTCTGGAGGCTTCGCAGATGTGACGT
>JABASD010002259.1:0-28547 GCA_019776165.1 Pogonognathellus flavescens
TTCCCGGGAAGGAAAGGCTTCCTTCCACGGGACCGCGGTCCCGAGAAGGGAAGCCCTTCCTTCCACGGGACCGTAGGTCCCGAGGTCCCGAACTTTTCGAGGGCCCGCACAATTCTATAATACAACAACAATCTAATGCTTTGTTTTTGTCCATTTTAGTAGTGAGAATACATGGGAACCTGTGGAACATATCAAGTGTCAAGAATTGATCGACGAGTTCGAAGCCGAACTGAAGGCTGCAAAACTCGCAAAGCGGAGGGAGGCGAGGAAAAGTTCAGTCGACGATAGAAATAAAGAGGAAGCGTCAACTGGTTCCCCTCGAGAACCTTTGAAACCAAAAGGAAACAACGTGGGTCCAAAACGTTACAAACTTAATAGGGTGGCAGCTAAAGCTATTGCTGAGATGAAAAATCAACACATAGAGGTTGAAACAAATATAGTTAGTGCAAATATGCTTTTTATCTTTGTCAATATTTTAAGATTTAAAAACATGTATTTTTCAGAATGGACTTACGAAGGGTTATCTTCCGATAAAAATTGAGGGCGCAACAATTATCCACGAAAAAATTCACCATCTTGTCAGCTACAGAGGAATCGAAGACATGGAATTAATTCCTTCACCGTTCATGCGCTTGTGTTACCCAAGCATGTTGGTCAGTTTTTACGAGAAAAACTTGACATTTGAACGCAGCGAAACTGACGATGAGAACCCAAAATCTCCGGAAATACCTCAGTACACTCAGGAGCAGGTGACGGACGTGGAGTTTGATGAGGAAAATTCTACTCCTCCCATAAGCGATAGCGAGATGGAAAAATAAGTTGATTACTTTTGGAAAGGCGTAACTATTGTTGGACTGAATTAATTATATAGCATAATATGAAATACTAAAAACACAAGTAATAATACTCAAATAGATTGTTAGTGCCTTTGACAATTAAAATCAATTACATAAATTACTGGCTTTTATATACCAGAAAATCAGCAGTGTAGAACGGTTAATTTCGCCAAAAGCGGTGCCAAGTGTTACCTTAATTGATAAAACAATCTGTGTACAATATAGATTAAATTGAATGATTCATAATATGTTATTTCGGTATTAGTAATACTAATGCAATTAATTGTCAACTTCTCTTTGTAATTCTGCCGGGTGTATTTTGTGGTATTGTTGTTATTGCCAATTGAATCAGTTGTTTAGGAAAATATAATGCTCGTAAAGTATGTAAAGGATTAATTTTACGAATTAAGTTACATTGCACATTCAATAGTTAAGATAGTTAAGAAATCGATTACACGTGTCATTCATGCGTCCAGTCCATCAAAAATGTTTGTTAAATAATAATTGTATGAAATTCTGACAGCTATAAAAATTGAATAAACTTCGACAACTCCCTAAATGTTTCCGTTTCGCTGTGTGACGATTGTGTTAAAATAAGAAATTAGAGATACATCTGTATTAGGTCTCATTGAGTTTATTTTTTCGAATAGCATATCATAGATTGTTAATCCTGCAGATTACACATTAACATTCAGCATTTATTCAATGCTTGGTTTAAATCTTCTATGAGATCAATGCAAGACTCCAGTCCAATAGAGACTCTAATCATGTTTTCTGTAATCCCGAGACTCTTTTGTAGCTCTTCAGGAATCTTTGCATGCGTAAAATAATACCTGTGAAACCAAATAAATTGAGGGCAATTGATTCATTAGTGAGGAGAGGGCCCACTAATTTTCCATTGTACAACAAGAATTTAGAATTTAATAATAAATGTATTACGGCAATTCTACAAGACTTTCGCATCCTCCCAAACTGGCAGCATTTTGAAAAATAGTTAAATTTTCCACAAACTTAGTTGAAGTGCCAGCATTTCCTTTTACATAAAACGAAATAAGACCCGAATGACCAGACGATTGCTTCTTGGCCAATTCGTGTTGTGGATGAGAAACGAGACCTGGATGAAGCACCTTTTCAATTTTTGGGTGTTTTTCGAGAAATTTGGCAATAGCCAAACCGTTTTTCATAAAGACTGGCATCCGGATATGGAGAGTTTTTAATCCCCGAAGCACAAGATAACAATCGAAGGGAGAAGGCACTGTCCCCAGAGCTTTAAGATAAAAGTTTTAATCATGAATTCTTACTCTAGCAAAACATTTTGTAAAGTAAAGCTATAAAAATAATCTCACTATTCTGAAGGTGCTTCAATTTCTCAAATGTATCATTTTTGGATGTAATAATTGCTCCCATAACCACATCGGCGTGTCCATTCATGTATTTGGTTAAAGAATAATGCACCAAGTCTACCCCTAAAGAAAGCGGTTTCTGTAATCACAGAAGTACAAATTCCCTTATTGTAATTCATGTTTAGTGAAGCCAATAAAATCATTGCACAATAAATATTTAGTATAATACTGGATAAATCCATCTTTTTACCTGAAAGTAGCATGTTAAGAAGGTGTTGTCCACCATAACGAGTATATCTTCAGAGAAAGCGTGAGCAATTTTTGATATCTGTGCAAGATCGACTACCTTTAAGGTAGGGTTTGATGGACTTTCCACAAATATAAGCTGAATGAAACCAATTAATGAAATTAGCTTTCACTGCCTTTACTATATAGCTTTAATCATGGTCGTTCGAATTATGTAGTGAAGTGGTTACATTTTAACAAAACTTACTTTAGTTTTTGGGGTTAATGCAGCTTTAAGTTTCGTGAGATCCGTAAGATCGACAAAATCGGTTGTTATGTCAGAGCGATGTTTTGAATCTGTCATGATACGCATACTTCCACCATAAGCTCCATCGCTGCAGATTATCTGATCTCCACTTTTCAACAGAGCTATGGCTGTGGTTATGGCACTTAACCCAGACGAAAAACAGAGTGCTATGCAGAAAAAGAATGGTCGTTTAGCAAGTATAGGGAATAAATGTGCATCCGTATCAATTTAGTTTTAAAGAAATATTGCCAGATACATATTTGTCTCTTAAAGCATAATGTTTCTTTGTGACAACGTTCTTACCATGATCTCCTCCCTCTAAAGCAGCAAGTCGAGTTTCCAAAATTGCACGAGTGGGATTTCCAGTGCGAGAGTATTCAAATCCCTAAGAATGCATAATATTTTCATTCATAATATCATATAATAATGAACCTTGCCGTGTATCATTGCAAATAAGTATATTATGAACTTATGTATATCATTGGAATACTTAAATCAGAAAATAATTTTCTCAACTCACCCTGTTTTTATACGGAGCATCTATATGAAAGGTTGATGATAAAGCTACAGGTTCCGTTATTCCATAGTAATTTTCTTTACATGCTTTGTGGCCAGACCGAATTGCAAGTGTCCCAAAGTGTTCATTTACTGGAACCCATTCCTGGTTCTCAGGGGTTTCGGCTCTTATTCCGTGTCCGTTCATTTTGAACAGTTGAAGGGGTTCGTATAATAGAATAGGACTATAGCTGAATCAACTTTCTTGCGACAAGATACTGGATCCAAGTGAACTACTTGCTGGTAAAATTTATCTTTATATAACGCAGCTTAGTTTGTACATTAAACTATTAGGACACTTTCGATTGTAATAATTACGGTATCTATTAGGTCTATTACTAGGCATTTTAAATCTTAACAGAGTAAAGCATAAGAAGAGATTACCTTTAAGATGTCATTGAGTTATGATTTTTAGCGTTATTTGCGTATAGCAACAGCAGCGTCAAATGACTTTCATGACTTTCATTTTAGTAGCAGGCAGTGCAGTGCAAGTACTTCAATCAAATCGTTTAACTCTTCCAAATGTTCAAGTATGATTAAAATAATGAAATGATGTGTAATCCTATTTGCCATAATGTTTTAATGATTTGATTTGTTAAGTAATGAGTATAAATGAATAATGCTAAGTTATAAAATATGTTATTCCATCCAACAGTTAGTTTAAAAGCAAAAAGTGAAATAGATGAGGATGAAAGAGAATAAGTATAGTCAAAGTCATGAAGACAGTTTGAAATGCGAATAGGTAAGTAATTCATTTAGTAATCATATTATTATACATAGATAATGTCTACAGAAATTACCAATCAATATCAACGATAACTTGCTTTCTTATTTTTGAGCTTAAGGTACCTGCATCTATTTTTACACATTAAAATCCATGTGAATTAGTATTTTCACGATTTCACATAAATTAGTATGCTACAACAACAGATTTTCTTGGCTTTACTGTGCATACATACTTGACAAAGGTTTACCTTACGTGTTCATAAGTAAGAGAAGAAAACTTCAAATTACATGCAAAATTCAAACTAATAAATACATAACATAATATGTATGTATATTTCATGCCAAAGATTGTAAAATGTTATTTTAGGGGTAGTTTATGAACCTTTTCAATCCTTTTGAGACGACCAAGAGGGTACGAATAATTTCCTTTACTGACCCTGGGTTAGGTATAGGTACTTTATCTTTATATGGTTGTCAGGAGTCATTATAAATTATTATAAAAGAATGATTAGAAGAAAAAATCAATTGAATTCTGTTACTGTTATACCGCTTTATCCTGCTGCATTCAATTAATAATAATTATTAATACTTTTAATACACATGAAGCTTTCAAGGCTTTGGTCCTTTGTGTGGCCAGGTGGAAATTTCTTGATATAGGGCTTCGCCTGGACATTCCGTATCTCTAACATCTCTGTGTCCATATAGAACGTAATCCGATTTAATATAGTTATTTTCAATACCGCACTCAATCAGGGTGTTTGCAGCATGGATTTGCATCGCGGTTGGTAGTTGATCTAAAAGATTGAAAGTATTTAGAGAAATTAAAATTGTGAAATATTAATTAGCCTGCAGATGTCAGATACCAATCTACTAAAAGCTTTATTGCACATGTTGAAACAATTTAAAAGTTCATAAGATTGAGCTGTAACGCATTTACACGCATAATATTTTACCTGTGAAGAGACCAATGAAGCAGATTCCAATGCTTTTGTCATTATAGTTAGGAGCATGAGCTCCTTGTCGATTCCAACCTCTACCTTCATAAACATATCCATCTCCACCAATTAAGTACCTATACACCAAAATTTTGATAAATTAAATTTAAAACGATTTGATTTGACTTTTAGCTTAGAAAAGTAAATTAAAATACATACGTGTAACCAACATCATCCCAGCCATTGCCGTCCATGTGCAAATCTTGAATTTCTTTCATAACTTTTATGCAACTGGATGTCGAAGTACAATTTCCCTCCCCCATGACAGAGTGGTGAATTACAACGTAAGGCACAGGAAGTGTCATTTGGGCGATTCCTTTCGGAGGCCTGGCATCCCATTGAAATCGACGCATAATAGGCGGACAAATACCTTTGTAGATTGCAATTGAAATGCACAGAAAACAGAAATCATCGTTAATAATTTTACTTTCATACACTTTTATTTATTAGAAATGAATATTATTATTATTATAAGTTCTAGTAGATGCATGTTTCGCAGTGATAAAACTGATGAGTACCAAGTCGTGATTATTCCAAACATTTTAAGGAATTTATCAAAGTTACCATATAGTTACCCTTCGTATAGAATTACAAATACAACTCACCCATAGCCGCTGTTACGATCGAGAATAAAATCAGTAACTTCAAGTGAGCCATAATTATTTTGTATTTTATTAATTTTATACAAAAATTTAGGCTTGGCTGTAAGATTTCTTCTTGAATTCCTGTAGTTGTGGATTAATTCTTTGCTGTGTTAAATATAATGTGTATTTCATATATCTTGTTGCACCGAAAGCTTGACTACTTCTCTTTCTAACAAATAATTGTAACGTCCAATGACGGGTGTTAAGTAAACCTCATCCGCGATAATGATTTTGAGAACTGAGATAAAGATGAAAGCTTTGTTGTTCGTTTGCAAATAGAAATAGAATTCATATGTAAAATGCTGTTATTGCTATCTTGATTGACTGAAAAGTAATAGATATACATATAACTGAAACATAACGAGATATTAAATTAATGACATAAAATAATCCAGCATAATAACATAATACATAAAAATGAGCGATGACAATTTAGCTGTAGTAACATGGAAAGTTTAAAAAGTGAAGAGTTCAGAATTCATTTAATAAATGATTTGCATTTGTATCGAATCAGCAGCAGTGCGAACAGCAATCCATGCAGTAGGAAGGAGCTGTCTGAATTCAGCAAAATTTTCTGACTTTATTAACTACGTTAGAAAAGTGAGCTTTGGAAAGATTTTACAAGAGAATCACAAATTATTAATGGTAGGTACTAGGTAGTATCTACATACATACCTACGCACATTATCACATGTGTTCCAATGTATTTGTTATATATCTGTGCATACGTGATTCATCTTATTCCATAATTCATGAGTAGATTGTATAGATATATGCATTCTGTTGATTTTACAATTTAATATGATTTATAACGTAATTAAAGTGTGAATCATGGTAAAGCCGAGCCGAGCAAGCGATCTCAAGGCGTCAGTAAAACATCATTTTGTCTCCATTGCATTTTGTTGTCTCCAATTTAAACAAATGCCTTGCCTGCTTTAATAAATTCATCTGTACATTAATAATTTAACGAAATGACATTTCATTAGGAAGGAACACAGAACGTTGCTGTTTATCTGCACAGACAACACAAACATAAGTACCTATATTAATACTTGGGCTATTCATGACCCCTAAGTTGGCATTTCATTGTTAAGGCATTTATTTAGTTTTTGTTAGTATACTTTAGTATTAGCAATGTTTATATATACCGATAGAAGAAAATCTCTTGTATAAACATTGGTATAGCTTTGACAAATATGGAATGTCAAGTATTCTAGTTTATTGCAATCATTCTTGCATTGTAAGCTTATAATATGATCTTCCTATAATATACACCAACAGTAAGTTCACAGTATACGCATTATGCACTATAAGCAAAAAATTACTCTGTTTACTTATGACGAATTTTTCCCTCTGATATGAAAACATTATTCCAAATGCTCCCTATGCAACATAATGAATTTATTTTTCCTTATAACTTATAATTGTTTATGATTAAAATCACTCAAGACCAATTCAAATCAGATCTGACTCCAGAAGACTACTCTTAACAATAGTTATAATATCAGTATATCAGTACTGCAAATCTAATATATACATAAGTATAGGTACCTATGCACAACATTTCTAATTTAGGCTGCACTTATACTTGGTTGCACACTTAATAAGTAACAGAAATATTTGGACAATAGCATAATGCTATCAAAGCAATTTATTCTAAACCATTTGAATTTGTTGCTTCTGTGTACGAACCTCATTGTTACACTGACTCATCGGTTCTGTCTGTATTTAATTAGCTCGTCAGACATGAGACGCCTGTATTGTATTCGTATGTATGTATGTATACTCGTCAATCATATTATTATGAACCTTATGAAGACTTGCACAGTGGAGTGCATTAATAATACATACGCAATTACAATTTATTAGTTGTAACACAAAATGTTATATAACCACACTGCAGTCTGCAGTAGTATTAGTGACGAATGAGTACATGCACTAACTTAGGCCCCTAGTTTTTGTTGATAAAAATAAAATCTATAAAACAGCCCCGATAAATACGGACTTGTGTAAGTGGAAGTATTTAAATTCGAAAAATCTTATGTGAATGAAAGATTTTATTTTTGCGTATCTTTTTAACAAAACTACATGAAGGTATATATTATGATTTTCAGGAGCTTACGCATAAACAGATACAGATAGTAAAGTCAACATTCCGATATTTGCACACAATACGATTATTCTAATACATATTCGCAAATCGTAACTTTGTAAACCATTGTACACATACGACTACTGTAGATAAGTACTGCATGCCATTGTATTTTCTACGTCCATGTGCTATAAAGGCGTGTAAACATTGTAGATCCAATCGGTTCTTTCATCATTTCGCATCTTATCTACTAGCTTGTGTCAATACTAATTATTATTGCTAATAATAATGCTGATGCAGCACAGCAGCACACATTCATTTGCATGACATTTATTACAGAAACACATGTATTGTAACATGTATTTTAATAGAAGAATATTTATAAGCAGGCCATATATGGAAAGGCAACTTAATAAAGGCATAATTCAGTTAACTCTTTGCTGCTGGTGCAATATGATGCGCTCAGTAAGTAACCAAAACCATCCACGAACAATTTTCGAAGATGGAGAAGTGCGCATTGATAATCTGCTGCGAATTATTGATGAATGTTTGAGGGATGTATCTACATAGACAAACAAAATGTGTGCAAAACTTGTATAGATACATCATTTCATAAAAGTTCTATGTGCACAGGAACAATCAACGTTTTCTTATTTTTACGATATTTGGCGATAAATATTCATAATATTCTTTTTTAGTACTTTGATGCACATGTCAACCAACATTTTCCCTGTATTATTAGCACAGGGATGTACTGCAAAGTATACAAAGCTGAAACTACCTTCGTGAATCTCCATTTAGTAATAACACGTTGTAAACATGACATAAATGCCCAGCAGTAATAGTATTACTACCAAGCCCAGCAATAAGTTACATCTACAAATATGGCAAACACTTCACGTTTTACTTTTTGCACATTGTACACCTGTTCTATAAGTATGCGCTGTGGTGTGTCTGAACATTAAAATAGTAGATATGGTAAAAAGTAATGTATGTAGCAGATTTTTTGCCCAGGTAAGTATGAAGATATCAATACATAGTAATATGATACATGTTATCATCACAAAGTAGGTACCTACAGTAGAAAAATGACTACACCATAATTTCACAGTACATGAAACACTCTTCAGATATTTATTGAAATCAAAAACTCATTGGAGTAGCCTTGGTGTTCTTGTAATCAAACGCAGCTTCATGCATCAACGATCTAATCGCTTGCATAATTTGATATTGCCGAAATTGATGTGAACTTTACTTACACTTCGTTTTTGTTCGTCTTCCTTGCATTCAGATTGCTTCTTTCGAGTTTGGACTTTAAATCTCTGTGCGAATAGTCTGATTTGCAAGTGTACGTCTATTTAGCTTTTATCGTCACAAAAAATTATATTACATCTTTAAGCTGGTTACTGATTTCGTCGCTGCAAAAAGGTAGGTTAAGTCATTCGTATTTGTTTCTTGGCTGTCATCATTTTTTAGACCTAATGTGTGTGCTAAACAATAAATGAATAGAACAACAATAAAAAATATCTGCTTAAAATATGTTAAAAACATACGATAATTGATTTAGCAATACATGCAGTTTGCTACAGTGATTAATATTACGTGACCATGACTGAAGCGACTCATTCTGTGCTAGCTGCAATCGTTTACTTTTACGTAAATACTAATGTGTGTATTTTGATTAGAGAAATAAATAAGTGCTAAGTCAATTTACCCCATTACATTTACATTTTCCAAATAAGACATTTGAATATTTATTTGCATAATAACATGTATTGTGTGTTTGTTTGATTGTTTATTTCATTTTTGTTTATTTCAGACTGTACGAGTTCAGTAAAACGTGAGACTGAAATATTTTAGTCGGTTGAAAGGAAGCGGTTCTGCAGTATTCTGCTTTTGTGTGCTCTACTATCTGAACTTTTCTAACGAAAAAAGTGGTGGACCCAATATGTAAGTGTAAATTGAGTTTTTATTTATTTTACACTTATACTTACAGGCTTTTAAGGTTAATGTCTTGTTCCTATGTATTGCACAACAAACAGAACACATAGGGTTTTATAATACCCCAATTTTGTTCATACTTTCATTCTGTGTCAATATTTCTTACACAGCTAATTCATTATTACTATTAAGCTAGCATTAAAATTCACGTAGGTGTGAGGAAACTAAAACTTACATACAATGTATGCTACGAATTTATAACGAAATCAAAAATCTAACTGAGTTAACACCTTCAGTGTGTCTGTAGAAATATTAGAATAATGATTTGCAATTGCACATCTATAGGAAAGTACAATATAATGCTTAGATGTACCTTCATAATAGGTAATATAAGGTTGATCGCTACAAGTTTTCAACAATTTAAATTAAATGCAAGCACATTTTCTCCCTGTAGCACGCATTATTTCACAACACAATTAATTGACACTATGAGTGGACTAAAAATTTCTTTCATTGTAAGTGCGGTAGTAAGTATATAACAATAAATACAGAATTGTCTGCTTGGTCTACAGTAACTAGCATCATGTGCATCTACTGTATAGCTAACTGCATTTTTAACAATGTCTATAAATAACGGTTAGTTATTAGGGTAAGCTATTAATACCACCAATAAAAGTGAGTTATCTCTATGTCCCAGTAACAATGAAGCATCAGCCAAAACGGATACACCGTAGAGTGGACTGCAAGCTGCAGTAGTTAGCTTTAATTAAACTTTAGTAAGTTAAATGCTGTGAGAACCGTACCCCTATATAGTTTAATGAATAACTTGTCAAGCAGTTGTCCCAATAAGCTTAATAAGAGGCAAATGGCAATCATATTATTATTTAGGGTGCACCACGCGGCTTGGTTGTAATGAATATACAATAGAAAGCTGCGTATAGTAGTGTGTAAACGTAGGTAACAATAATGTTGAGAATACAATAAGTATAATATTACTAAATATAGACAGTTGCAGTGCGTTACAGTTTAGTGACATGAAAAAAGTGACATGACATGATGCAATGCAAAAACTGCTGGTGCAGTTGAATACTTAATAAATATTCACAACAGATGCAGCCTGTCGTCTGTGTCTGCGTGTCATAAATTAAACCATTTAAAAACCATTAAACAGATTTAACTCTCATTCAATTGAGTGAATCTCTTCATTCCAATATTCCCCTGCCCTGCCTGATCTTCCTCTTCTCCTTAATACCAGTTAACATTGTAATTTATTTGGGCAAATGTACGTCGACCATTGTCACTACTATATACAACTACTACTCATTCCAAAAGTCACCCTTTTAATGTATATTCGTATTTTTTTCATTTAAGCTTCATGAGAAACATATCTGAGAAATGCTTTGCAGTTTTTCATTTCTTGCTTAGCTTTAACTACAACCCCGTGGTAATCCGTTTAGAAATTCATTTCTCTATACAAAATATTGATGTAAACTGCATGGACATGGACAAAAAATCATGAATCGATTTCACTGACCCATATTTTGTCCGTTTAATCCTATCATGTTGTAAATTACGTCATGATGAGATTTCAATGTGTCCGAGTTAAAATGAAGTTGTAAAAGATTTATTGCCATAAACAGCAATATTCACAAGTGTGCTTACCTTACAAGTACATCGATTAATTAACGAGTAAATATATCCTTTAGACACAATGCACTCAAAAAATGCCCTGTTAAAGCGGTTAGGAAAAACGGAGAATAAAGGCAAAGGTCATACATTGACATACATCCAATATCTCTGCAATTATCAAGTGCCGCAATTAAGTGGAAAAATGTGTAATCAAGTGTCAATCGAATTCACCGATCCTATAAAAATTGTGTATCAATGTCAAAAGTATACTAATAACATAACATCATGGCTAAAAAATGCGGAGAATTAATGGAGATAAATGTAACTTGCTAATAGTCGATCAGTACTAGACACAATATTTCATAACAACACACATTTTACCATAACAGAAAACGTGCGAGCAGCGATATATTACTCGCATGTATTTATATTTACCCTATACTTACAGTACACGCTCGTGGATAACATAACATAAGGAAGTACACAACCCAGAGGCAAAGGTTGGAGACAATCGTTGCATGAATGAAAAGATGAATGTTATCTGATGCTGAAATTTTAAAGAAGAAATTTAATCTAACAACGTACTAAACGCGTAAATGTACTATAGTAAACATAGAGCACGCACAATAATATAATTTATAGTTGTGACCACGCATTGATTTTTATTTCGTTTTTTATCATCAAGCATGTTCCAAATCGTTGAAAAGGTAAAAAGGTGTGTTGTCTCACTTGTCTCTGATTAGATCTATATATGGACATAAGACCTTACATTACTTCAAGAAACTTTTTTAACTGCTGCTTGTATTTGCCTTCACATACCATAACGTTTCGATAGTAAGATGTTGATTTCTTCCTGGGAAAATAATGGGCTGTTTAAGATAACTTTATATAGGTACGTAGGAAATGGTATGCTAAGTTAGTATTGTGTCATTAGCATCAAACAACTTTATTATGTAGATGTTCCTGCTTAAATCTGTTTACATAGACAAATTGTTTTTTCACTTACACAATACAAACTGTTTACTTTTGTCTACATCTCGGTGATCTCACTAGCTTTATATTGTCTTACATGTTTTCAACATGGATGAAATCATAATATATGCTTCACAACTTGAAAGCAACATTCAGAAAAGTAAATTCGTAAATAATTCTCATCTCGCCCCTTGCAATAGTATTCCAGTACAATTAGATTAATAATATATACCAATCCAATAACTTACCAATAGTCTGTCAAAATCCAGTCTCATCAATAAATAGATACATAGTAAGCATTTTGTTATGAAATACATCATGAACATAACGCAATTAGCCCCCGGTGATGAAAACGATGCGTGCTGGTTAAAATTCCGCACATGCACAAGATGACACACCGTGACATTCTTTATACACAGTAGAACCGTACTGATTGCGATTTAATACAGTGGAATTGTGATGATAATTGTTATAATGTAAATTCAAAGTACACAGATACACAAGAGAAAATAGTATCAAGGATAGGTTTAGGTCAAACCCAACACAAAACATGTAAATGTGATAATCATACATTGATGTACAAGTGTATCGAGTGGTATAATCCGGTTGTGTGTATTCAGATTGCACGACCAAATCAAAAGACATAATGCGACAAAAGATAAAGCAGTTATCATTTCACCTACTTCAAACATAACATAACATGGAAAGAAATTCCATTTTGCTTTTTATTCTAGGTAATATTCATTCAGTCATGCCAAAATAGGAACGTATAACGGAATGATCAATTAATCAAAATAGGATATCAATGTCATTTACTATCGCGGGCATGAAGTCATTGTGCATACATACCTAAGTAATATTCGCTGAAAGCTCAAGTGGACGAATGAAAATATTTACACTGATTAATTTTTCTGGATTTCCATTCTGCATATCTGTATACCTACCTAAATACATTAATAAAGATTAGACAGGTTTAGTTTAGTGAGTCAACACTTACTACTAATTTGAGACAAACGTTTGGCTTGGCTAATGAAATATTGTACCTACCTACTACCTACATAATCTTTTATTGAAATCGGTAAGCTGTTTTCCGTAGAATGACGACAATAATGTAGGAATTTGTTTCTTCATGATTGGAACATGTTAGTCGTACATAGTTATGTGGACACTTTCATCTTACTCAAATACGGATATGATATTGGCATGTGTAAACATTCTAAACATCCTCTCTAAGCTACAAACGGTATGTCAATATTGTAACTACCGCTGTGTACGCATGTTGTTGTATTTTAAAAGAAAAACTTCGAGAATCTCTTGAAATATGAATCAATTTAACAATTTTAGGAATTTCGTTATGTCACACGACAATAACAACGCAGAAGACTGCATAAATGTTGCTTCATGACAAACAATAATTGTCGTTATTTTGTAGGTTAAAAATATTCATTGTTTATGCCTTGTGTTTACATAGGCATACATACATATAAAGTTATTGTTCTTGTAGGCCTCGTATGGATAATGTGTATCTCTATAGATTGTACAGACTTAGTGTGGAAATAAAATTTATGTGTGCAATACATGATGCTGAGATATCTGCATTTTAATAGACAGACACAAGTACCTATAAAGCCGTACAAATATGATACTGGGTACTTATTACTAAATGTTGTATCATTCGTTATATAAACATTGGATTCTCTCTCTGTATGAAATAATATGGCTGCATAGAATACGCTTACAACTCAACCATTCATTTGACGACACAAAAAACAAGCCAAATTGATTCAGTAGCTTTAGAGTGCGTGTGTTGGTGCTTGGCTGGGTTTGCACTGTAACACACACACATAGTAAACACACACACACACAACATCCGTAGTTGGTAGGCAGAAAGACACTTTAGCAAAGTGGAACTCATTGTTACACTCAGAGACAATCAAGTCAGACCACAGACGCGAGTGTTCTTCTCATCCAGACTGCAAATCTAACCGAACATAAAAATATCAATTCTTCTTAACCCTACACAGAATACTATATTAAAATTGTAAAGTCGTGGCTTTCTTCGTGAGAGTGTATAACTATAATAATTGAACAGTATTACAAGGATACTTTTTAGCATTTTCGATATTGTTGTACCACTCACATTGTTCATCTGCAAGACAACACGTCTTACGTATACTAAAATTATTACCTCAAGAAGTTCTTGCATATCGTTATAATCGTTTACGTACGTTTTATACAAAATCAGGGTACTTATTCAGCAATCACTAAACTTAACTAACACATGCATATGCAAAACTACTTATATAATACCAAATTTGTTTAACATAACTTTTACATTATCCACTCCCCGTGTATAGCTAAGAAAGTCCTTCATATATCAGGAAGAGGTGTTCAGAGTGTTATATTAATTATAAGTTCTATCCAAATAGATCTCAGTTTACATAAACAGATTACGAATTTGCATCTGTAATGAGCAAAATCCCAGTTTTCCAATGACGTCCAAAATACTTGTCTCACTTTTTGGTTTAATGATATGTTTCTCACTCGTTTTTTATTAAAGCATTGTGCGCTTCTTTAATATTATTATTCATTATTCTATGTAGCTATTGCTGTAACAGACACTGAAAATCTCATTTCCTTGTGTACAATGCAATAAATGTTGAATGCAGAAATAATTTGTGGCAACATTAGGAATATATTATTTATTAATATTTCTCAGAGCTGTATAATATTTTTAGTCATGTGAATGAGCTATTTTTAACTGAGATGATTATTGTGACCGAGTCTAAACGCATTGGAATCCATACCTACAACAGGGCTTATTCAGTTTAACTTAACTGACTTTCCAATTTGCAGAAGCAGCAAGGGAAAGTATGTACATGCGTTAAGTTTAGAATTACTAATCAGTTTTAAATCCCTAAACTAACTGAGTGACCCACAATGTTGAATAATATTTAGCTCAGTTTGGTAAACTCAAATCATTTTTGTTTCAAAGTGAATGCTGTTCATTCATTGTGTACACTCTAAACAACGTTTCGTAACAACGGTTAGAGTTCCTCCATAGTGCCCGATGTCATTACAGCTTAATCTCTGACTTTTTGGTAGAAAAGTTTGAGCATTTAAGAGAGCCAAGAATTTAGACCAGATTTTTAACTCTGTGTCTTTTAACATATAAAAGAGCAGATCAGAACGCATAAATACTAAGTTGCCCCTTGTTGAGTGAGAAATACCTTTATCTGTTTAATTCAAGCCATAAAATTAAGTTACGTCCGCTAATCCATTTCTTGTCATTTTACTTCCTCTAGATGGGATTTTCTTTCAGTGAAATGTCTGGTTTAACCGAAATAATGAGAGACCGAACTGTGTGGAAGCAATTGCTTGCCGAGATGATAGGAACCTTAATACTCGTTTTTGTTGGATGTGGAAGTTGCTTAAGTTGGGAAGGACAAGCACCATCCATGGTTCAGATCTCTCTTGCATTCGGTAATGAATACTTTCATCTAAATATCTTATTTCATAGCATCAACCACTTGGTTTATTTATATCTACATGTGCATTATTTGTTTAAATTTTTAAGGAATTACGGTTGCAACTGTCGCACAAGTAAGTATTATTTTTCTATCTGGAGATCAGTAATTAAAATGTATTACATACCATTTCATAACATCGCGTAATTAGTAAGCGCTCGCATATCAGTAAAGTTTATTTGAACTATGATAATACAATTTGAAAATAGAAATAATGTTTTTTGTATTTAGGATTAGATAAATGTACTATGTAGCCTCATCGCATTTACGAGTTGCAATGTGATAGACAAGCACTCTCTCTCTCTCAGAAATGATTGCGTGTTTAACATTAATCGAAATGCCAGAATATAGACATAATATTAGACTTTTATAAGATGTTACTGACAGCTAAAGAGCCAATTGTTACTTCGAGGTGTCTGATTTAACGTTTTTGTCACTCCATAATTGTATTTTGAATTTTGAGAATAGCCTGATAAACTTTTTTAGTATGTATACGAGGTAGATATTTACTGTAGTAGTACGAAGAGACCCTAAGTTTAAACAGAAAAATGTTATACTCCTGTGAGTTTGAGAGTCAAGCCCTGGCCTGACTACTCCATGAAGGAGATAATTAGATGCAATATGGAAATTTGCACTCGATGAGAATCCCTACTGTGCCAACAGCAGTCGAAACTAGTTACTTTTCATGTAATCCCTACATTTGTTTTTATACCAAACCTTTTTTCTATTATGATTGTTTCGACAAGAATTGACAATTCAAATCTCAACTCTTCGCGTTTTACATACCCCACGCATTTTGGATTGATGAATAATGTATTCTTGTTGATGGTTCATTCATGATAGTGAGTTACTAGAGCAGACAGAGAGAGCAGTCTCTTACAGTCACTGAACTTCCTGTCGGTCCAGCTACACTAGTCTTAAGTCACGACCAATTGTTCTCTGCTTATCATATTAAATCGCCAATATTTTAAATCATGCATCCCTCACATTAGCGAATGCCTATTATACGTACGTTGACTGAAATTTTCTCATGTAGCAGAAATTGCTAATTTACTTCCACCTCTGTCATTAAACTCTAAAGCAAGCATCATTAACTTTGCTAAAATACAAATACCTAATCGAAATATTAACATAATGCAGTAAACAATGCAATTCAGTAAAAGTAACAACATCCTTGTATTAGGTATGATCTGTTGATGAGTTGCAAGATACAAGCCAGATATTTTAGAGCGTTATGAAAGTAGCAAAAAATTATTACAGCGTAAAATCTAAGTGAAACCTTTCAGTACCTATATTCTACTTATATGAATGTATTTTGTATGTTTAACAGGCAGTTGGACACATAAGCGGAGCACATTTGAGTAAGCTAAAATAGTAATTAAATTTCGTTGAACCAGTAAACTTTGTTCAAGATTGTAAGTGCTCAATACGGGTAATTTGCAAGTATGTTTTAATTCTGTATAGATCCTGCAGTTACCGTCGGTCTTTTAGTAGCTGGCAAAATCAAGCCAATTAAAGCAGCATTGTACATCGTATTTCAATGTGTTGGAGCAGTTTGTGGTAATTTGATTTTGTGTGTTCTTTATTCTTTTAATTAACATTGAGTGATATACCTACTGCCTAGGTATGTACTACTATAGTTAAAATATCTAAACATCAAATGTATTTTGAACTTTCAGGAGCAGCAATTCTCAAGGTTAATAACATTTTAATCCACGTTTGAATAGGAATAATTTGTTTTATTGTGGCTGTAATGGTAATTATCATGTCACAAAGATTTCTTTACAACCTCCTTTTGTCTGCGATTGCATAAGAGAGTATGTAGATGACATGTTTGAGCAATACAATCATATTAAAGTTTATATTGTGTAGGCATTAACTCCAGAAGCTGTTCAAGGAAACTTAGGACTAACAGTTCCGGCCCCAAACCTTGCTGTTGCTCAAGCCTTTGGAATTGAGTTTGTCATCACATTTGTATTAGTCCTGACAGTATTCGGCGTTTGTGATGAAAATCGAGATGATGTGAAAGGGTCGGCTCCTTTGGCAATTGGCTTGTCAATTACTGCCTGCCATTTGGCTGCTGTATGCAATTAAAGCTATTAAGTTACAGTTTACCCTATAAAGTCTTATTTGCATTTTCAATATCTTAATTTCCCTTCGCTCTGTTACAGATACGATTTACCGGCTCCAGTATGAACAGTGCCAGAACATTCGGACCAGCAGGTATTTAACAATTCATAAGCCATTAGTTTACCATTCCAGTTTTCTTAATCAAAGTTTAAAGAAATGAAACTTCAATGTTTTTTGTAAACATTAGTAATTACTGGGATCTTTACTGAGCATTGGATTTATTGGATGGGTCCTTGTGCTGGCGGTGCTGCAGCTGGATTATTGTACAAGAACACGTTCAGAGCTGCAACCCGAGTTCCAGAAAATAAGGACTATGTATATGAAGCTTGTTCTAAGGGGGATACCAAAGAGGTTGCTTAAAAGCACATACCTAATCTACTTACTACGCCTAAAGCATACATCATAAAATCCATTGCTGACAATTGTATACACAAATAATAATCGTGTTTGTATTACATAATGTTGCATCAATCGTTTCGCTTTGAGAAAGTACTTCGCATGTTATCAAACCACACGCAGCTTTGTAAGCATTCCTTGAAAAATGTTTTCGTTAGTAAATGTGTTTTCATTCTTTTGCACACCTACAGGAAGAAGCCGCAGTTTAACCCTGCAAAGGTTGTAGATGGTTCTGTATCACCAATATTTCTTTCAAAGCCTCCTCTTTTACATACTTGGTAATGAGTAGCATATTATTATGTTGTGTGACAATTGTTATATAGAACTTAATATTGTTTGTAGTGGTATAAATGTAATAATGAATATTAATTACTATCTTAGTTTTAATAATGTCTTAGTGAGCGAATTCATCTAACTATTTTACATTAATTCAATGTTCATAATATAGTGGCTGGTCATGCATCTGTAGAGTATTATTTCATTCACCGATATTATATCTGCTTTCTATTTCCTACCTGTACTTGTATACTGCTGGATACACATACTTAAGTATGTTTCTGTAAAGTGTAAAGCATTACAAAAGTTTCTGTTCAAGTTGACTATTTAGGTATTATGTAATGTTGTAAAGACTAACAATTAGCCTACTGTTTATTTAGTTTGTTAACCATTTTCGGTACATTGTGTTGTGTTCTTTAGTAATGACCTTTATAATAATTTTGCATTAAGTTACGCTTCTGGTCAACTGAATGTGTCGTTTTAAATTAGCTATTTAGATGAGACCTCAAGTCACATCTTCACCCATTACTATGTATAAGTAATAATTGTGTTCTACGTAAGATAACGACTAAGATTCCTTCATGATATCTTAAACTAGCAGTAATAAATGTCTGTACCTATTAATAATTGTCACATTGTAAAATGGACTGCACACAGTATTTAACTTTCTGCAGCTATCCATATAAAGTACCTACATGTAAACAGATATTAGTAGAAATCTTTGCCAAAATGTTCCATGTTTTTTTAAATAAACTTTTATTGCTGCCAAATCTATTATCTGACCTCATATAATATGTCATTTACAAACTCTGAGCGTGAGCCCTAATCATCATCAAGTGGAAGAAATGTAATCTACAAATAATTTTATTAATTTAAAAAAATTATTTTTTTCCCCGTTTATTAGGGTTGATACGGTGACAGATTTCATAAATATTTTTTAAGTTCCAGGTGAAGTTACAAATAACAGTTTTGGACATTTTTATTTGCAGATGAACATTTCTTTATTGATTTATAGAGCACCGCAAAAGCATAATCATTTTGATATCCTCCACATACTGGTACCCGACCCTAATTTTCATTTCTAGTAGTTGGCTCATACTTTAAGAATTTAGCATTTTGTTGAAGCTTCGTTATCACACTCTGAACAATGGACAGGTCTTTTGACCCAAGAGACAATTACGATCGCAAAGATCGTGGTTCAGTGCAGATGAGAGACCGCGATGTAAGAGATCTTCCCAGAGGAATCCTAAACAAAGATTTTGAACGAGCCGAATCTCTTCGCAGTCAACGTATTGAGGTGCCTTCCGCTTCAGCTGAACCTCGGCAATATGAAATCAACGATGACGGATACCGTCGTCGAAATGACGATTACTATTACAATGTAATAAGATTTGTAAACCCATTAATATTGTAAATGGTCATCATGGAACATTTTTTTGTATTTTGCATCTCTTGATTTTCAGCGTCGTAAGAGAGATTGGTTTGGCTGGGATTCTTTAATGGAGGAAGGGTGCAAAGCTTGGCAAGCTGTGTTTTCTGAGTTCCTCGGAGTACTGGTACTCGTTTTCATTGGCTGCGGAAGTTGTATTAAATGGGGCAAAGATTATGAGCCAAGTACGCTTCATATTGCATTTGCTTTCGGAACGGTATGATTATCATTCCTTTATCATGAAGTATAAGATAACTAATATCTATAATACTATAAGCAATTTACACCATATAAAGAACATTCATATTATATCGTTTGTTTCTAGGCTCGTGCGACTATTGTCACTGTGATTGGCAAAATATCCGGAAGCCATGTAAGCCCAGCTGTAACTGTAGGCCTCTGTGTTGGAAGAAAAATTACACCAGTGAAAGCCTTGTTTTACATCTTCTTTCAAGTTTTAGGTGCCATTGCAGGAGCTGCTCTCCTAAATGTAATTAAGTAGGACAAAACCTAAAAAACAATAATAAGATTTTCGAAATGCTTTATTAATCATTCTGTCTGAAATCATAGCTTGTAGTACCGCAAAGTCTCGGAGATAGTTTGGGCCAAACCCACCCTCATCCTCTTCTCACAAAATGGCAGGCTCTTTTGGTTGAAGCAATTGCTACCTTCATTTTGACTTTGACTGTTTGTGCCGTAAGCGATGAACTTCGAAGTGACATAAAGGGAGCAGCTCCTCTCATAGTTGGATTTGTCATCATGACATGTCATTTAATGGCTGTAATGTTTCATTCTATACAATACAAAACTATCCATGCTTATTACTTGTCCCACCGTAAATGACAAGAACATTTTTATTTTTTCGGTTTCCTTTAGATTGGATTCACTGGCTGTAGCATGAGTAAGTAGATGTGTAGCTTAGCTCATCATGCAAGTTGTAAATAAACTAATTGTAAAGTAATTTGCCATAATTTTAATTATTAGACCCAGCCAGATCTACCGGACCTGCTGTTGTGAAAAATAATCTTGACGATTTATGGGTGAGTACTGAGTACATAATAAGTAAATGTAAATATTTCCAATACTTCAGTTTGAACGAGTTTACGTAATGACAGTATTATTATTATGTACGAATTTTTGTTAGATCTATTGGTTGGGACCTTGCAGTGGAAGCATTGTGGCTGGTATTGTCTATAAATTCGTATTTCACAAGCAAGAAGTTGACGCGGCTGCTACTAATAATAATCGTTCAACTGCTCCTGAACCAGAACCTCAACCTTATAACGAAGTAAATTTTTTTCGCAACTTTGCGAATTAACTTTAATTATAAAACACCTAGCAGAACTTAATAGCTTTAATATATATTATGTATCATTAAATTGTCCATTTTTAATGACTGTGTGCTGCCTTTATTAAAAAACAGTGGAAAGGACCTGCCGCTCCTGTTCAAGACGGAATTAATACAGCCAGCAATCAATCTGTGGTTCAGTAAAAGCATCTTCTTTAACCATGCCGAGACAATTCATTGTAGAGCAAGGTCAAGGTGTGAGTGTCAGACGTATGGACCAATTTCAAGAAAAAATCAGATTCACATTTAAATATATTTATCACGCAATGATGTCGAGTTTTCAAAATTTTTGTTCTAATTGAAATTGTCAAGTCAAAAACTATCATAATTCATAATGAGTACTGTATTGCATGCAAATCCTTGTCAGCACTAACATAGTTATAACAAACCGGAAATGTTGTCAATAAAAATTAAGCATGTTCCAAAAAGATTATTCTTACAAGCAAAACGCTAAAAAATGATTTCGGGTAATATTTTCTTGTGCAGATTTTTCTATTAGGTACTGGCACTGGCACTTGTTCCCAGTTCCGGTTGCAGCAGCAGTTGTGCATTTTATTGTCATGAATAAAATTGAGAAGTCGAGATGAGGAAGATGAGACGAGAGACGACGTAGTAGTGAGCTACTGAATCTCATAGACGCACCCGGCAATGCAAGGCTAAATCGGGAAACGTGATTTATTGTTGTTTGCGGGCAATTTAAAAAGACTCAAATAAACAAACACGAGCGAAAGTTGTTTCGCTGTGAGAGCTTCGATTTTTGGATTTTTACTAATTTCATTTACCTGAAAAATTAAAAATACCTTCAAAAATGTTTCTTTGAGGGTAGCAGTTAGTTATTAACCTAATCTGTACTAGTGTTTTTGTATTCAATCATGTTTTCTATTTGTAAGGAGTTGCATCCTCCGACGGGGGTGGAAATGAGTTGCTACTGCTACTTTTTTGACCGGCGTGAGAAAAATTTAGTTGTAGCCGGAGCAAATTCCATCAGAGTTTTTCGATTCGTTCTTGATCAATATGATACAACAGGTATAGCCAAATTTTGTATATTAAGGAACAGGAAGTTGAATTTTTTTTTAACATATATCGAGAAGGAAGAAAACTGTTAAAAAGTTAACCGTGTAAGTAAACTTAATTAATAAACACATAATATGAATTCAAATGTACTTGCAGATGACCACCGGCCACCAAAAATGAAACTGGAGTGTATGGGGGATTATCGTTTTCATGGAACATTAATGGCCATGGAAAGTATGCCTCTGAGTTTGGCTCGAGATGCGCTTTTGTTGTCATTTAAGGATGCTAAGCTTTCAATTGTAGAATATGATCCCGAGACACATGACCTGAGGACTATATCTCTGCATTATTTTGAAACAGATGATTTAAAGGTTCTTACAGTTAAAACTTAAATTAGAATTAAGTGCTTTCCACACTTTCCAGGTGAATATCTTTTACTACTATGTGCGTAGTATAATTATTGACTTGTTATGTACATTTATTTTAGGGTGGTTGCACACTTAAAGATAACAGCAGCTTACGAGTTGACCCTGAAGGAAGGTGTGCAGCGTTACTTATTTACGGAAGACAGCTCGTTATCATTCCTTTTCTTCGAAGAGATTCTGTTTTTGATGATCAATTCATGGAAGCACCTGATGTCAAGGTAAGTCATAGTCAGATACAGCTTCATTCATTTCACAAACATACACTACAATAAATATTATACTTTGCTTGGATTATTTATGTTAAAAAATCATTTTACAATTTCAGCCCAATATCGCTAGTTTAAATCGAATTCCAGCTTTGCGTTCATACACCATCGATTTAAAAGACTTAGACGAAAGAGTTGATAATGTGGTCGATTTTAAATTCTTGCATGGATATTATGAACCAACTCTTGTGTTTATCTACGAACCTATCAAAACCTACGTTGGGTAAGGAACTACTGTACAGATCTATAATAATAATAAGTGCCGAAAAGGTATAATAAGGATTGACAATAAAAATATGTATGTACTATTTTGCTTGCAGTCGAGTTTCAGTGCGACAGGATACATGCTCTTTAGTGGCTGTGTCTTTAAATGTGTCTCAGAAAGTTCATCCGTGTATTTGGACTGTTAGTCAGTTACCGTATGATTGTTGTAAAGTCTTACCAGTACCTAAACCTATTGGTGGTGTCCTTGTTATGGCACAAAACTCATTAATTTATCTCAATCAAAGTATTCCACCGTATGCGGTTTCTCTGAACTCCGTATCACAAAAGTCGACGAATTTTCCAATGAGTAAGTTTAATTATTAGATCTGTTCTGTTGGAATGTTATTCATACATACATATTATTTGATAAAGCATTTATTCTAAACTATTTATTTCTGCAGAAATTCAAGAAGGAGTCGTTCTTACTTTGGATTGCACTCAAGCGGACTTTTTATCGCATGATCGTGTCATCATGTCACTTAAAGGAGGAGAGTTGTATGTAATGACTTTGCTTTGTGATGCAATGCGAAGTGTCAGAGGATTTCATTTCGATAAGGCTGCATCATCTGTTTTAACTTGTTGCGTAAGTTTAACAAAATAATATGCTACTGCAATAACTATATAAGTAACTGTTACAGTATGAAAATGTATGTAAGTTGATGTTTCTATCTCATATTACAGATATGTATTTGTGACAAAGATTACGTATTTTTGGGATCAAGACTTGGTAACTCATTACTTCTACGATTAAGTGAAAAGGCAATTGTGCGAGAAGTAATGGAGCAGGCTATAAGTAGTGAAAATGGTGAAAAGAATGGCGGAGACATTGAGATGGTTGAATTTGATGATGAAGATGATGATGAGGTTATTAAAGTAAAAAGATCGCGTCTTGCTATGGATCAGGAAGAAGTTGAAGTTTATGGAAGTGAAAAACGGTCACATTTCGTCATAATGACTTACGCTTTTGACGTGAGTAAATCTGTTATAATATTTTAACAAATAAATGTGTTCTAAAGAATGTGCTTTCCCACCTAAACAACTGTAATTATTAATTTTATTACTATTTTTTAGGTTTGCGACAGTTTACTAAACGTCGGTCCATGCGGGAATATTACTCTAGGAGAGCCATCGTTTTTGTCCGACGACTTCACAGCCTTAGAAGATCCAGATTTAGAAATTGTTACAACCAGCGGACATGGAAAAAACGGCGCATTATGTGTACTTCAGAGATCTATTAGGCCGCAAATTGTTACTACAATTCCTATTCATGGACTTAAAGATCTGTGGACTTTGTTTTTGCCAAACGCAGCAACTAATCATGGGTTAATTGTAGTTAGTCAAGATACTAAAAGCATTGTAAGTGAAGTTAAAAGTATACGTAAATGAACACTCGAAAACATCTACATTCAAATTGATAATACCGTATTTTTCATTGTAAAGATATTGCAAACCGGTGAAGACATTAATCAAGTTAACGATAGTGGTTTTAAAACTGACACCCAAACAATTTACGTATCAAATATTGGAAGTATGAAATACATTGTCCAGGTTGGTGACTCTTACTCTGACTAACTAATAGTTTTGTATTGTCGTTTTTTTAGTTTAATTTAAATATATTGGAACTGGTTAATTTTCTAGGTTTTCAAAGATGGAGTGAAACTTTTATCGGGAATGGACGAAGTTCAACATCTAAATTTGGATTTGACATCTGATATTATTTTTGCATCTGTGGTTGATCCCTACCTTGGTATTCTAACGGAGGAAGGACATGTTATACTTATAACTTTAGTCGGGGATCGTTTAGTGGCCAATTTAACTCAGCTCCACAAGGTAAGATAACATTAATATAATGATGAATAAATAAATAAGAACATTAAAGGTTAATGATTTATTAAGTAATTTACTATTTACAAATTCCAGAAATCAAAAGTAATAGCCTTGTCATGTTACTGTGACTTGAGCGGTCTGTTTACAACTAAACTTCCTTCAGATGACTCTCCAGAGGAACAAATAGTAAAACTCGCGAAAATAAAAAAGTAAGTTGAATATTGCTATTTTATACTTGCCATTTAAATACAATCGATGTACTAATAATCTCACATTTACAGAGAATCAAGAGACGAAGAAGAACTTTTATATGGAAATCCTGATGCTGCTGATGCAAATTTTAAACGACAACAAGCAGCGAGTACGTCACGTTGGTGGAGACGAAATCGACACAAACAGCAGAATATTTTGCCTACCAACTGGCTTATTATAGCCAGAGATACTGGAGCAATGGAAATATACACATTGCCAGATCTTCAGTTGAGAATGGCAGTAGTCGATTTTGGGGTTACCCCCAGAATTTTAGGTCATACAACTCAAAAACATTCCGGGTATGTATTTTGCTTATAACATGTCAATTTTTGCATTAATTGTTTTAATCGTTTAAACAATTGCAATTTTTTCATTTTCATAGTTTGGACGAACAGGAAGATTTACCAATTGTATATGAAATTCTAATTGTGGGGCTGGGATATTTAAATCGTAGACCAATATTATTCGCTAGGGTTGGAGAAGATTTTTATATGTATGAAGCTTACCCTTATTATGAGGACACGTACACAGATGTTCTTAAATTACGATTTTCTCAAATAAAACATCATCTAATCCTCCGACAAAGAAAATCGTAAGTGCTTCGATTCTTTTCGTCTTTAAAAAATAATGACAAAGTATAGTTAAAATGTTTTTGCGTATACATCGTTTGTTTTAATATGGAAATAATTAATTCAATTTTTAGAGCAAAACCAAAAGTTTCATCGAGGGAAGTACCTTTTTCTCTTACAATAAGTTATCATTTTCGATATTTTCCTTATCTTGGTGGATACAGCGGGGTAAGCTAACTAAAACATCATCAAATTTGAAATTAACGATGAAATGATGTGCAGTTACTATTGTATATAATATAATATATCTGTTAGTGCACATAACAATAATTTCTATGAATTTTTTTCAGGTTTTTATTTGTGGTGCTTATCCACACTGGATATTTATGTCTACAGCTGGTCAACTCAGAATTCATCCTATGGGCATCGATTCCAAGATTTTAGCCTTCGCACCATTTAATAACCCCAATTGTCCACAAGGAGGATTTATTTACTGCAATGCTGATTACGATTTTCGGATCTGTATGCTGCCAAAACATTTATCTTATGATGCACCTTGGCCCATTAGAAAAGTTCCACTGAGATGCACCCCACACTCTATCGTCTATCACATCGAATCAAAAACGTATGCTGTCGCTCTGAGCACAACTGAATACTCTGCAAAAATTTGTCGTATAGCTGGAGATGAAAAGGAGTTCATTGAAGAACAAAAAGACGAAAGATTTCCTTTGCCCACCAGAGATCAGTATTGCTTGAAACTTTTTTCAGCTGCCACATGGGAGGTATTAAAGTATTTCATTATATGATTTTTTTTATTACCCTTAAACATTTGAATTAAAGTTTAAACTATGTTTATTGAACAACGAATTAATTAATTATTTGAATTCTTCCATTTAATTTTTTACAAAGGTTGTCCCAAGTACAACGCAGGAGATGGATCCTTTTGAAAATATTTTGTGTTTGAAAGTGGTCGATTTAGCTTACGAAGGAGCACGTAGCGGTTTGCGTGGAGTACTTAGCTATAGGGACTAACTATTCTTATGGAGAAGACACAACCAGTCGTGGTAGAATTATGGTGATTGACATAATAGAAGTAGAACCTGAACCTGGTCAACCCTTGACCAAAAATAAATGCAAAACGTTGTATTCTAAAGAGCATAAGGGCCCTGTGACTGCTATAGGCAGTGTTATGGGATTTTTGTGTGCTGCTGTCGGTCAAAAGGTATTTTCATTTACTCATTTATGTCAGATATTTGTTCCTTTGCATATAGGTATATGTTAAATACTGTGATTTGTCTNGCAATTAAAAGACAACGACTTGGTCGGAATCGCCTTTATTGACACACAGATTTACATTCACCAAATGTTTACAGTTAAAAATCTTATTTACATTGCCGATGTGTCCAAATCCGTGTCACTGTTTCGCTTCCAAGAGACGTACAGAACACTTGCAGTTGTTTCACGAGTAATTATTTTAATACAGCATATACGTAATTCACATAAAAGTAATGGTGTATTTATCGAGTTGTTAATTTATATATTTGCTGTTTTAGGATTTCCGTCCGTTGGACGTTTACGGTATTTCTTTCCTGATTGATAATACTCAACTTGGGCTCGTTGCTACCGACCGAGACAAAAACATTATAGTTTATATGTTTCAACCACAATCACGAGAAAGCTTCGGAGGTAAAGTGTTTTAAAATATATTAAAAAGTAGAATAATGAAATAATGATTTTGCTGGTAAATGAAATTTTATAATATGTATCTTTAGGACAAAGACTTATTCGAAAAATGGATTTCCACCTTGGTCAACACATTTTATCATTTGTTCGCGTAAAATGTAAAATTCTTGATCCTTCAACTACCAAAAGGAATTCTGTTGCAATTGAAAAGCGTCAGGTCACCGTTTATGCGACATTGGATGGAGCATTGGGTTACTTGTTGCCCATTTCTGAACGAACATACCGTAGACTTTTCATGTTACAAAATGTTTTGACTAACATACTACAACATCGGGCTGGATTGAACCCGAAGTCATTTAGGTGAAAAATGAATTCAATGCCTTGTTTTATCAAATACACTTTGAGAAAAATAATAATTTAATTAAATTGAAATTTTAATAGAACTTTACATACTCCTGATCGAACTATTGGAAATCCTGCTAAAGGAATCATTGATGGAGAACTGGTTTGGGAATTCAATAGTTTACCATGGACTGAGAAACTAGAAGTGGCTAAGAAAATTGGAAGCAAGATTGATGAAATTGTGGAAGATTTAATGGAAATCGATCGCATCTCAGCTCATTTCTAAACTATTGATACTGTTAAATATTTTGTTCAAACTTGCCTTGTAATATTCCTAAATGTTTTTCATTATTATTCCCAGCCGATTTCAAATAGCTTGTTTCTTACGCATTACGATGTAAGGAGCAAATATTTATACCAAGTTAGTATATAGCAAATCAAAATGGTTTTATTAGTAGGTTTATTATAGTCATTAATTTAGACAATTTTGTTTGTTTTAAAAAACTGCATTTATATCATTTTTTGAAAAACTTG
>JABASD010002260.1:0-28540 GCA_019776165.1 Pogonognathellus flavescens
TCGGCCTTACAAAGTTTGTTTTTAAAAGTTGACGTGAATATAATTTCATTTGGGGCACTTTTAGTTGCGGCGTTTTCATTTACCCTTTACCCTTAGGAAATAATATTGAAATAAATCAGTGTGAAGCAATGGTGAAGGCATCCATACGACTTAATGCGATGTGTATTTTCTGCGCTTGGAAAACAGGTACAATGCCCGCATTGGTTCGCACACAACGCAACTACACTGACAATGAGTGTATAGAGTTCTTTGAGGAATGGAAAAGAACATATCTGTTCACAAAAGGCTCCTATCGCCTACACCAACATTTCTCACATCTTTTCATTTTGCCATTCCATACAAACTTGTTAGTTATTTGAAAGCGTGCACAGACACATACAAAGAATACAAAATTGCACTCATTGTCAGAAAAGCTTTGTGCTCCTGTACGACTCTGAACTACAGATTCACTCTTGTCTCATATTCACTCGATTCTACTTTGACATGGTTTTCATGTGCTGTCGAGGAAAATCTTCCATCAACAACAGCAGAAGTCCTATATAGCATCTAAATAAATGTCTATGCCTGTCCAAGTTTTCTATAATATATATGTAGATAAAGTTTTATATAACCAGAGATACATATTTTATGTACATTTGTTTTTGTTTAGGGACATACTACCACTACCTAATACAGAAAAGTAAGTAAAGAAATAGGAATCACTTTCAAGTACTGTATATCCAACAAATAAATGTATCTTGCAGAATCGGATTGAAATCTCTGTAGAAATATGTGCCACCACATGAACTTTATGTGTGTTCATTCCTTGAGGAAGTCAAGATAGGATTATATAGAGTTGAGCATTCGTGACGTGTCCTTGCTTGTGCTTTATTGTATTCACAATCATCCTTCGTTTCGTCGTGCCTTCAATACACGAAAGACCTTCAATACAATTGTCGCAACAAAGAAGTCATCCGCGTGTTCTATATTTACTTTACGCTTCTTGGAATGCAATTGGATTTGTCAGTAGCATTTTACTTTTACGGGAAAAGTGTTTGCTACAGTTTAAAATCGTATTGTATGGACTGTTCGCATAAACTACGTCTGTTTAACATCTCGTTTTTCACAAATGCAGATTACAAAAATATTTTTGGATTTTCCTTTCAACCTTTCCCCGGAGATTAGAAATATTAGAACTTCCCCAGTACTGCGCTCTCCCTAAAGAAAGACGGAAATAAAGCTTTTGAATTTTTGATGATGTAATAACAATCTTAAAATATCATTTCGTGTGCTCTTCTCTTGTTTTCTAGGAAAATGAAACAAGTGTTTATCTGGTACACTGCTGCCGTTATTTCAAGTAAAAAGAAGTGCTACTATCATGATTGGGTCAAATAACATCAAAGGAAATGTAGACAGCAAAGAGGACCAGACTAACACATACAGATACATCGTTACTTATCCTTGGCTGTAGCACCGTAGATCAAGGATATGAGCATTTCCTCACAAATCCAAGTATATAGTCGAAAAGAGACATCCGAGTAAAAGTTGGGAAAGGTTGCTCATCTCATCTTCTTGTTGGTGAACAGAATACGAAAGGGAAACCAGACGATAAATTGAAGTCTAGTAGTGTAACAAATAAAATGAATATAGCTACTCACCCTGCCCTGGAACATTACTACGATGTTGTGCTCCGGCAAAGAACAACCTGCCAGTCTTCCACTATATACGCGTCTATATTGAAATGCTTTTTAGTTCCACTACTGCACAACTCTTTAACCTCTATTATTTGCAGCATCCGACCACTCGTCTTCCATTAAATTACCAACGTATCAAACAAACACTATCAACTATAGTAGGAAAGTTACAAATCTTTGTAGTTAAATATATATATAAGAAAAGATAGGCTACGTTGCAAATAATATTAACTTTGTGCAGTGACATGCAAAAAGAGACTGCCTGGTGCAAAAGCGAAGTGCCAAGTCTTCGGGTTTATCAGATCGGCAAATGACGAGTAAAGTAAGCATAACATCACATTACATTGGACATTGACATTAGAACTATCAGAGAAGGGATGGACACAAAAAATTCTATTCCATGTCTCATTAATTTTGCACTTTGCCTTTACAGTGAGTGACAGAGGTAGCACAAGTACAGCGAGCCAAAATTCCAGAAGTGAAACTAAACTGACAATGAGTTCAAAGTTTTGACTGGAGTGCGAAAAGCGTTCTATATGTAGACACGAGTTGCCGGGGGTAATTTACATTTTCATTTTCGGTTGCTGACTCTCCCCGGAATTCTGCCATTTTACTGTGTGGCAGGTCTTTTGAGTTACAAGAGAGTGTACTAGACTTGCTTTACTAAACTACTAACGATAAGTACGATAAACCTTGCACTGAGCAGTGTTGTCTAACCGAATCTATTATATAACCATAGATATAATACCTAACAGAGTAGAAGGTGATAAACAATACAGATAAAGTTGCACATTCACCATTCACCATGAAAGTAAGTCACCATGCTCAACCTACATATAAAACGTGGCGACGGTTTCGACAGAGTTTTTAGGAGAAAGCTGACACCCCAACATTAAAATATCAAAATTGTATACTGGAATAGCAAGTATAATATTTCATATACCTGCTTACTGTCTGTCTTAATACTTTGAAACTCTGCGTGAAGAAATATGTCAGTTACCCGTTCGAAATTGAAGTGTGTAGGCACTCACAGCATAATTTACTTGAAGATCGGAATTTTGTTTCTTGCAGAGAAACGCAATATTATTTATGTATATAATAATGTCGGAAGCACATCTTGTGCCGAAATAGGCCCAAATTCCAATTCGTTTTTTCCGAAGTACATGCAAGGCCGACACACATATTATTATGTATAGGCAAAGGAGATTTGCGTTATTTACTCATGCAGGGTTGGTCGGAAACGACAAAGACACTCCTTGGTCATGCAGGCAAAAGCAAATATTTGATATTACAGCGAAACATTAAAGATTTTGCACAAATACTGCTTTAGGTAATGCATCTAACTGTTATGTACCAAAAAAGTATGCTAGCATCACCATTGGAACGCTTCGCTTCAAGAAATAATCGATAGACCGCGTTTTGGGTACAAACATTCTTGGTTTTTGCAATGCATTTCATACAAGAACGACTTACAAGAACAGACTTTGGTATCATACAGTGAACACTAGACAAGACAAGACAATCCAGTTTCTCTAGGAAAAAAGATGTAATTCACATTTTGTCAAACGCAGGCGAAACCTCGAGCCCTTTTACGAAATACTTATGCACGCTCATGGTTCCATATCTTGTGTAAGACTTTCCAAAAAAGGAACATAGCAAAGCATAAGGCAAACACTGCTAGAAAGACAAAATGGAAAAGCGAAACCAAACTTAGAAAAGATGGAACAGAAATTCTTCTTGTATACATAAATATGGCACATATTTTATATAGACATCATACAGTAGAACAAAGACATTATGGAAATAAGTAAGAACTACTATTTTGTGTACTACGACATTACATTCAGAATTGTAGATTCAGGATTCAGTCACTACAGCTAAAAACAAGTGAGCGATCTATTTCTTTTCTTATTCAGAGTGTAATAATAATGGAACAAATATTACATTGGATTCATAATATTATGTCCATGCTCCATCAAATATGTAAATATATGCGGACTCAGCCCTTTTTAGAAGTTTTCATAAAAATTCCTCGATTTGCCTTTGCACACTCACACACTAAAAAGTAAAACCATTAGATAGGTCAATATTATACTAGGAAGTGTGCACATTGAATAAAATCACGTCTACTTTTATTAACTTACTGCTGCTCCAATTTGAGATATGAAAATATACATAAAGACAAGTATCTGTGGGGTTTTGCACGCTCGGCGAAAGTGAGAAAGCTTTCGCCCCAATGAATGCCTGAGTACATCAAATCAAATTACTTACATTACATTACTACCAGGAAGTTCCCATTAAGTTTTATGCTTTTCAGAATAGACAATACAGTCAAAACGAAATACGTAACAAATATTCCTTCTTGTGAGCAAGCCTTCCCTTGTTTGTTTGAGACGTCTGACTTTCTTCCCCATTTAACTTAGTAATAGTAATATCAATCACGTCAACTGAATCGTAAAGTCTACCCGTGTATCACTTTTATACCTTTTTCAGCACAAAATACTTTGAAACATCGCTACACACGGGTCTACGCAAAATTATATTACAGTGGTTAAGCTATTTCCATTTCCATGCAAGAGTAAATTATTTATTAGGTCGTACCTTCCTGTTGTAAAAGAGATTGGACGGAGAACAGACCAAAAGCAATATTATTTTCAAAGGGTAATTTTACATTGATATTAGTAATAACAATATTATTATACCTGCCTACTATAACGGTTAATGTATGTAGGCAACCATCTCTACGAATATAACTCATAGGTAAACATTGAGTCTTTTTGATGAATTATTACTTACGAAATAGGCAAAGTAGAAAGTATCAATTCTAGACTTTCTATAGTTAACACGGGTGCTAATAGAAAATTTGTTTTTATTAGTAGATATACCAAATCTGACTTTGCAGGTATACGCAGTCCAAGCAGCACGTCTCCAGTTATGATATTCGCTATACACATCCGCCAACCTGGTCTTAATTTTTATTAATAATGACCAGACATCAGGTCTGTATAAGAGAAAACACGTGCATACCTACTATCTGTATAAATGGGAAAGTTTTAATTCAATGAAACAAACAAAAATCGATGAATTCATATATTTTTCTGGCAGAAACCCACAGAGTCAATTCGGATTACATGTTTTCTTGTATAAAGGATGATAATCATCATTACAGATGTTGGAAATGGGGTTGAAGTGAAGGCTACTAATGTTGGTCACAAACTAATTGACTAGATAGATTTCAATTTTTGGGACAATAAAGTTGTACTAACCCACAGAAAGTAATGAATTAGACAAAGTCAATTGATTCTCGGGCAACCGTTACAATGGAAGCTTCCTATCTGCTAAACGAATAAATAAGGGAGTGTACCTTTCTTCCCCATTTGCTGGAAGAACGGTTATCAGATAACAGGCTTGTACGCATAATGCAAGGTGTAGACGTAGTAGCCAATGCAACTTAGCTGGTTGTAGTAACCAGGTCACCGTAAGCCCGACAGACCAATAATGTAGACCAATTCAAAGAGTTTCATTCAAGTAAATCACCAACGATTGCTTCCGCTTGAAATCCGGCTTAGCAGAACTCATTTGGAGAACATTCAATTCCTAAATGTCTTCCCTTTGCCAACTAGAAATTGAATTTCATCTCTTTGCTTTGAGTTGAAATGAAGCGTTTGAAGTTAGCACGAAAATGAAATGAGATGAAATGGAACTGAAGACTGCTAAAAGTACACTCCAACATCAGTTTCAGTACTTAGTTTTGTCTTCGTACATGCAGTTTGCCCATCCACTATATTTTATAGTTATATATACTCGTAGATTCAAGGAAGCAAATTGAACCTTGGTGTTTTATGTACGCCTAAGTAAAGTAGCAGTATGGAATTCATTGTACACACCCGTAAGACTCATAGCCAACATACCTGGGCTGTAGCACTGCAGAACATTCAACATTTCCCCAAAAGACTACGAAAGGTGAGCTACCTTGACTAACTTGCTTTGTGCAGTGAAGTCTGAAGTCTGTCGACAGAAAGAGTGCGTGCGTGCACAAGAAAATAAAAAGAAACGAAAAGGGAATCCAGACACAGACAAGAAGAAGGTAAAGAAAGAGTGAAAACTAATACAGTAGTACACAGTATAGACTTACCTGACTCACAACATAACCACGTTGTATAAAAATGTTTCGAGCATAGCACATTCTGTACGTTTAGTTACTAAAACTACATAATACTACTACAGTATATACAGTAGTAGAAGAACTATGTACATGTTTGCATAGAGTCGTATTGTATTGTAGTTGTATAGAACTAGTAAGTTCTATAAATATAAATACTCCCTCAGTGGAACCTTATTATATTCGATTGTACTAAGATAAAATAGAAACATGTCATATCTATTGTAGTAGTCCTCAGGTAGAAGGAAGGCGCATTTGGTATAAAAATAAATCGTGCAACTGTATGTACAGCAACGATATAAACTTTGCACGAGTGAAACTTAATACTAAACAAAGCTTGGTACCTTCCATTCGTTCGTACTCGTAAGTAGTAAACATGTTGTAGAATTTAGCTGTTTCCATTTTCCTAACTACCTTAATAAGTTTCTTGGCTGTGTAAGATAAAGGATTATATTTACACTTGGGCTTTACACGAATTGGAAGAAAAGAAGAGTAGACTAATGCTGTTACCACGTCGGAATCATCCGAGATAAATTTGAGCATGGCACTGTAACTAATTTGTTATAGAGAATCGGGTTACACAGATACGAACTAAAACTGGAGCTAATTTAATTATGGAAAATGTTCTACACGTTAAAAGTGTCACAGTGAAGAACACTACAAAATGTTTCAGTGAGAGCGAACTGAAAGTAAAAGATATAGTTGGATAATGGTTAGGTACCTTCTTCTTCGGAAGCTTCATTTTTGGCACTAGAAAATCCTTCTGTAGATGAGGATGATGGAGCCGATGCAGATGAAGGTGACTGAGATCCACTTCCAAAGCTTTGGCTGCTGCAAGCTCGTGATAAGGTGACGAGAGAGGCCTGAAACTACACAATCAATATTCAAATATTACAAACCCTGAATTGACAGAATTTAATCATAATTTTAAATTATTAAGGTAATTACAGTCTGTGATTTGTAAGAATTTTAAGTTATTAACCTGGGCTTTCGTATTGGTATAGTACAATAATAAAAATTTATCATTCCAAAATGAAGTTAACGATTTAAGACTTCGTATTATGCGAATTATTGTCGTTCTTCCTTTAAATTATTGCAATGAACGAAGCGAATGAAAGTGTGAACGGAGTACGAGGGCTTACAATTCATTGACTGACTAATTCAATTGTGTAGTGACTGTAATGTCTCCGTGGAACTGACATTTGTATGGCACTATTAATGAATTATGATGGCACCTATATACAAATGGATTAAATAGTATGGATGTGGGATTATGATGTGCTTTGTTTGCCAGGTATTTGCTAAGCACATTCACAAAAAGATCAACCCAAAATATCCCTAGGAGATGCAATAGGCTTTTTACTATGGTGTTAAAAGACTGAATTATGTCTCTGCTTATTGATGATATAATTAACCATATAGGCTATTACCATCGCCCATGTTTTCATGACAGATTAGGGCAAAGTTTAAAAGCAAACTCATCAATCGGCTGCTTACAGAACTCTGTGGGAGTTAGGATAATCCTGAAGTTGATTTTCTAAAATCGACTAATACATTTATTTTCGCAAAAGAAAACTGAAAGCAAATATGATTAAAATGTCTGTTTTATTGCGTGGAATAATATATCGTGCTTATGCGCATTAACATTAGCATAGCGAACACAACCATGGAATTCAGAAATATTGTCAGTATAGAATGAAAAAAGTTGGCTTGGGCTGTTTCAGTTTTTTACAGGTTAGGGTTAGGCAGAGCAAGTTCATTGTGCACAATATTGAATCTATTTATGTACTACCTAATATTGTGTCATCATATGTCACAGACATTAGACGACAAAAATGGTGGTATCGTGACAAACCTAAATATACTCAAATCTAGACAGCAATATTGACTGCTCCGTGTGTTGCAAAACTTGGAGAAAGTCAAAGTATAACTTATTTTTTGTGAAACTTCTAAAATACATGAGATTTGGAGAGCAAAATCTGAAAAGTTTTGCTTTGCCAGAAAGCAGTGCCCCACAAGACAAGCAAATTTCGAGCCGTCTCGGTTGGTTGAACAATAACAAACTTCTGAACCGAGGTCCCAGTCTTTTCTGCTACAACAATAAACCATAACTCACCTAAACATTTCCGATCTCATAAAGAAGCAATTTAATTGAGTAAATTTTCCGGATAGTCGTGATATAACAGTAAGAAGAAAGGGTTCAGCCAGCAAAGTTGAGCAGTCGAGCAGTTTTTAGTTTCCGGATAATTTACAACCACTCTCCGAAGAAGAGATTGTAACAGAAATTGTTTGCTGGTGAAGGAAAGTGACGAGGACTGAGAACCCGCTGAGAAACTAAGTGAAAAAGTGACAAGGAGGAAAAGCAAGCGGAATTAATCTCTCGAGTTGTTTGAAGATAAGAAAGTCACAGGCAAGCAATCGTGTGAATCTTGACTATTTTTGTAATGCATGAAGCATTTGAGAGGACATTTAATAGGTATAGCCCGTAGAAAGATCAAGTTTGCCTTTTAACGCTAAGTTGATGGGATGTTAGACAATTTGTGATTAATTCACTCAAATGGAAAAGCTGTCTCAACCATCCTTTTCAAATCTTCGTTTTCAAATTCAAGTGACCATTCAACACTCTCTCAAACTTAACTGCTCCACAGGTAAAATGATATATTATATACATTTCTAAAATCAGTGGTACCTAACCCAGAAGTCCTGAAGCAAGATATTTTCAATTTCAACAATTGCACTCTTCTACTTCACTACTTATACGGACTTACAAGGTTTTAAGGTTTCTACAGGCTTTGAACCTGTCTTACAAAAATAAGACCTAAGTTGAGTGTGTACACCCTAAAGGAATTTCAAAGATGGTATAATACACAAAGTACTTACCGTAAAGTTTTGATCTAACGCGGTTACTTTCTCCTACTTTAAATGGGGTGACAGGTCAAAATTGAACGTTACACCTACCCCCACATTTTTGGGATTAGATAAAAAATTTACGGTATTTGCAATCTGTGTCTCCAATTTTTTTGACTAGATATTACGTTTTTAATTAAGGTTATTTTTCATCTTATCACCAACCTACAAGCTACAGCTAACAAGTATAAGCAACAGCAAAATTGCCAGTGCTGATTTATCTGACGAAATTTTAATTACCTAGATTATACATATACCTGCGCCTGTACTCATTCAGATAATATCCACATTCACACTTCAGCAACCAAAAATGAAATGGCAGTTTATTTCAAAGTAGAGCAGAAAGATTAAAATGCTGAAGTCGTGAGAAAATAGTTATAGTGAAAGTTTTGTGAAAATTCTTTCTCTTTTAAAGAGAAATCTTGGGAAGAAATGGTCCGTTTATATGAAAGATATTTTATGATACACATAAAATGCGCTACTGCTATATATTACGTAAGTAAGAAATGAAATGTCTAACTAATAATATAAAACCTAGTTAGTAAAATGGTAGCATCACCATCCTGATTTCTTAACTCCGTTAAACTATTTAAGCGGGTATTAGTCGAAAGTGGAACTTTTAAATGCTCCAGGTTGTAAAAAGAAATGGAAAAGTAAAGTTGAGATATTGAGGTAACGAATTCTGCTCTATTTTATCACTTCTTAATTTTGCTGCTCTCCAATTATCTTTCTTGCTGCGTGGCAGGAATTGACGTTCAAAAATTAAGCTTTCTACATACAATACGTCGAATTCAAATTGCATCATTCTGTACAAGCCGAGAAGAAGATGCGAAAGTTTTTGTCACAGCAGATTGCAACGAGTGCCATTATGAGCAATAAAATTGAGTTCTTCTTGAAAGAGAACATTGAATATACAAGACAGCAATCTCGCAGTGTATTCGACCGACTAATAAATGTTCTGACAACATCAACCGCCTTGTAATGGGAGTATAGTAGTATATTTATCTCTGTCGACATAAATGAAGCCAATTAAACTTCTGAACTAATTACTTCAGAACTGAAGAGCAAGAAAATTTCCAACATCTTCCACCACCATAGCAAAAGTTTATTATGGAGCCTATAGTTCTGTCATCTGTCCTATCTATGTATACAAGCAGACAGGCAGCTTTCAAAAGACAAAATAAATCAACAGCAGCAATATAGAGTAAGTTGACAAGTTTATAAATGAAGTTTTTCTACTCAGGAACAAAAAATGTAAGATGAACCAAACCAGCCAACGATCCATACCGCACCATTTTAGCAACAGCAACCATTTTAAGTCTTTTTTTATGGTTTCTAAACTGTGTTTCGCCTATTTCGCGATGAGAATTGCCTGGAGATAGTAGTTTACTCTAATACTGTGTGCCTAATGCAGACAACACTGTAAATTGTAATTGCAAGATTACATTTAATTAGTAAAATGTATACATTAAGTCTAATTTTTATTATGGTCATTATATCTCCAGATATTACAATAAGCACCCATCTTATGGCTTACCTATGTAATTAAATGATATTAACTGGCAGAAATTAGACTGACGATCTTAAAGAACACCCTGAATTACTTTTTACCAGGAGAATTCAGAGAATCGACTCTGTTAACAGTTCAGAAGACACTACATTTTAGCAAAACTATACTGGAGGCCGTTTTAGCGTTTAGTTAGAATCATCATCATCTCCGTTTTCAGTGTTCATTTCCACCATCACTCCTTTCTCCTTGTGTAGTGGTAAGTAGTACGTACCTACATTTGCTATTCCACTTTCACTTTAATGAAAAATGTCTTAAATTCCTTCAACTGCACGTAATGGTCATAGTTAGAGGGTAATGCGCACTTTCAGTGTACATCTCTGATGTGAATGTCCCATTTCCTTCCCATCTTTAAATCCTTGGGGCTATCTTGAAGGAGGAGAGATTGACTTTTTGTCTGCCTTTAAGAACTTCTAGCAGAAAGCAACTCAAGCACCCCCATCCACTAATCCAAAGACACAAACAAATATTTTTCTACTCCGACGAACAATGAAGATGGAACATTTATTGGGAAACCATAGTCAAAGTCAATAATAGTCAACTCTTCCATTCATGTCAACTCTACAAAAGAAGATGCTCCAAATTGAATCCGAGCAAAACAAACAAGGATCAGCACTCAAGACCCACTCATAGTCCATTCGCTTTCCTTTTCATGCCATCCAAAAAACATTTTCAAGTTATCGACTAACATTATTTTGCTTTATAGCTTTATCAATTCTCTGCATGGGTTGTGGCTGTGGCCAATCCCTTATACCTTCTGCAAAAGACTTACTACTTTGTAGTTTGTTTGTTCTTCTTTTGTTTAAGGATTCACCAAAAACTCAAATACACTACGTTCTTTTGTAAAAAGTAGAAAAAGAATTGTCAGAGTGCAAAAACGTGGTGATCCTAAACAGTGCTAACGGCAAATTGATATGTTTCGATGAAGCAAAATAAAGTAAACTGCAAAATGAAGATGTTCAAACAAAAACGTATACCAAAACTCGTTTGTCTTGATCAATGACCATGCAAAAATGGTTAATGATCTATTACCCTTAAAACGCTTCCAATAAATTACAATTTTCAAATTATTTGAAGTTTTCAGTTTCGTTTAAGAAACTTATAAAGATTTTCAGCAGCAGTGTTTCCAATGTCTATTAATACTGTCTGTATCCATTGCTTGAGCTATAAGTAGTTGCCTACCATTAACTATTCGGAAAAGTTTCTAGACACCATGGTACAGTTAATATGTGTACAGATTGGATATACAGTATACATAAACCATATAGCCGAACTCCTATTCAGTTTTGCTGCGTTGGTCTCGGTTCAACAGCGTATCATACATTTTCCTCCTTCACTTTTCCTTTCGGACTCGGAGGAACGTCGGAACAACTTGTATCAGGGTATTTACTGTTTAGCGGTGAAGCGTATAGAGAAAATGCGATCTAGTGTTGTATCGTTTTTGTTTAGCATCAAGAATAGCAACTATATTCATACTACTATAGATATCTCTATATTTATTAGCTAGACAATATAGATTATACTTACATATAAGCAGGCTAAAGTTCACAATCAGGTCAAATAGGTTCATGCTCAATGCTCTCCCAGCCAAGTTTAAGTTTCCTTCAGAACTGCTTCCTTTTATACATAGGAAAGACATCCCGAGGTTATATTGATAGCCATATTACCGGTGTTAGGTATTAACACATCTCTCTTTCTGTTACAGCAACCCAGGTACAGGAAAAACTATTTAAGTGCTATATAACGTAGAAAACAGTCCATAGCTCAACCGCAAATCATCACACAACTTTGTCCTGTTCAGCAGGGAGTGGATTTTTATCGAAATTCGTATATCTCGTCGTGGAATTGGAACACTAAACTAACGAATCTGTGAACAAAGAACTCTTCGTGAAACGACGAAAGCTCTAAAGTACCTTTTACTCATCACAAACTCATCGGAACTTTGGAACATCCGATTCAACTCAACAGACGGGAAAAACCCGTTGCCATACACTTGGCTTTTGCCCACGATTCTCATCTCCAAATACTTTTGTAATGATTTCTGATTCTGATTTTCTCTTCTTCACTTCTTTATGGCTCCTGCCATAGTTTATATACACAGCGTATATTCACTTTGTTAAATTACATAAAATATGAAGGTTGCTTTCCATTGCCTCTTTCATCATTCTAACAAAATTCTATTACACAGTAGGCTTTAATTTAAGCTTAGAATTCTAATTATTGTCATTTCTTCTTAGACAGACAATTTATATGTACCACACAAACAGTTTACATAGTTTACATACACATAATGCCGTAATATCCTAATGATACGTTATATTTGTCAGATTTAACGATGGGCTCATAAATAGATTGATTTCCTAGCACTTAACTTACTTAAGTCCCTATATCTCATTGTCACTATTGAAAGCGAAAAGAATTAGGAAACTTTGCCCGAGAGAAATTTTCTCGTTTTGCAGAACACTATATGCTCCATCGGCAGAAATACAATTTACCTCGTGTGACTTGTAGCGCACAGTAATAATCTAATGGGAAGCTTCTATAGCAGAAAATCCTGGCTCACCAGAAACAGGAGAAAGGAAAAGCAATCTTATGATATTGAAAAAGTTGTAAAGCGTCTTATATTTGTATGTATATATAGAAGAGAGCAAATAATACTACAAGATAAAAAAACTAAAGATAAAGTCATGAGATAATAGGAGCTCGACTAAAGCACGAAGGCTTACACTAACACAGCATGGCTGAAGAAGTTGAGAGCAACTTCAATCATAACGAAGTGCTAAATTGTCTCTGGACCATTTCTTATCATATGACTACTGACTTCAATTTACAGGTCATTGTCGTTTTATTTCATTCTGTTGTTCGCTTTTAGTGCTGAGCCTTCTACCCTGCTACAGGCAGTAAGATAAAGGATACATAATAATATAAATGCCTAATAATCCGATCCAACAGATGTTTACTTTCATAGTGCTTAACTGTGCTTACGTTTATCTGCATACTAACTTGCTCCATTTCATAGCATTGCATAAATCTGCTGTCATAAATCCTCCGGTTTAGACATAAATAATGAAATCGGCCAATTACCAAAATATTTCCCAAGAGCTCAGAAACGATTACGGTATAAGTGTTGAGAATCAGGAACTTGTAATGCACCAGTATAGAGTATAGTTGCTAACAATCTTGAGTTGAGTTGCAAAATTAATAATAATAATAATAAAATTGAAACCCGTATGCTGTTACGATTATTATAGGCACCACCTACGGCACATATAGTAGATATGAGTCGAGGGAATATCTTTTCTTCGCCTTTTAATAAAGCTCAATCTGCACTTAAATTGAAAAATGTTGGTTGTATTAGATTATAATATTTATCTGAAAGCAAGCAGCAGGATATGGTGGAAGAAAATACAATTTACTAATCGTTTTTCATTCTGCAACATTGTTGCTTTATTTTGTGGTGATGTGTATGTAGTAATCTAGTAACGTGCTAAAATCTCATTCAGTTCTAACACTGGAATTGTTTTGTCGTGGAAAGTTTTGCGAGTTGAAGTTTTGTTTAGTAGAACAAAGTTGAAGTGAGCCGTCTGCAAAACGGAAACTGCGGATAAAAGTGCGTATAAAGATTAGTTTTTGTTGGTTTGCTCTCGGTCCATTGGTCTACGAGCAAAGCAAGCAAGGAACGAAATGAGCGAACACGGCATGACATGGAAAGATACTGCGGATGCGGGAAAGCCATTACAGCCAGCATGCGGAAAGGCAAGAAGAAAGTATCAGTGATGCCATTGCGATCACATTGCATATCGTAAATGTAATACGATAGATACGATGAGAGAAACTTGTTGTAAAATATAAGACTTTCTCTAAGGATTCTCTCTCCTCTTTCGTAACTCTATTATTTCGGGAAATTCTCCGTTTCCACGTATTACATTGTAGCTTCTGTCTCCAGTAGACCTAAAGCCAGAAGAATGTATTATTGTATGTTCACTAGATCTAGAAACGCCATCATCCCATACAGTACTGGTAATACATAAAATGGTTACAAACATTTGTTATAATATATAGGTAACAGTAACAAGTCTGTCTCTCGTAACAGTATAGTAGCAGTAGCATGCACACTACAGATGATACACTATATGAGACATATATATCGTAGCAAATGGGGCTAAAGATATGTACGTGAACAAGATATCGAAGAAAATAAAGGAAAGAAGGTTAAACCTACCGTACACAGAGTTGAAAGGAGTCGTCGCTACTGGCACACCAAAAGCAAACGAAACTAGACTGGTCCTAGACAGCAAGTATTACAATACTCGAAATTTACACACCACCCGCACTACTACTACTACTAGGTAATTCTAGTACACAACTGCAGGAAGAACCAGAAGAAGAAGAAAGAAAATAAATGATCATCTTTCTACTATCTGCCTTCAGTGCCTTCCTTCTTAACTTGACTTCTTCGTTTTGTTCCTAAACGGACAGAATACGATATAAAGCTTCGTTTGTGTATAAAAGCATATATATATATATAGAGAGCAGAGTATATGCGACAGATTCTTGGCATGACCCCACATTAGTATCCGTTTAACTCGACTTCTCTTGTGCTACTACGCCATTATTCCATAGAAAGAGGAGAGAGAAAACAGCACTTTTGGATTTGTACAAAGAAAGTGTAGTAGTACTTGCACTACGTACAACATACAACATATACATGCAGTGCATTCAAGAGAGAAAGTGCTCCAGCTGTAGTTGTAATACTCCATTCTGTTATAATGTAACATGGCATGGTCTGATCAAATGAAGAGGCTGAAAGAGGAAGAGATCTGTGTGTGTATCTACTATCCTTGCATTTGTTAGTTCACAGTTCAATCGTTCAGTTGGCCACGCTAGTTATTCTTCTTTAAAAAGGAAATTGCTCAAGCGTACATGTGAAGGAAATGCGAGTTATACATTGTACAGAAATGAGAGGCAGACACACAGCCCTACTAGACCTACCACCACCAAAGTAAAGTAAAGCAAAGCCAAGAGAGAGAAAAGCTCATATTCCTTCTCGTATGATATGTATTCCATACGTAGTACTACTCCTACTACTACATACCTACTATAAAAAACTATGAGATAAGTGAAGGCTAACAAAGTACGAAAGGATCGCTAAGCTAACACTAAGCTGAAGTTAAAGAAAGGAAAAGAAACGCAGCTTGAGAGAAAAGTAGCCAAAGCAAAGCAAACGAAACTAAAGCTCTGAAGCAGTCAACTCTCAAGTCATGCTGCACTCCCGTACAATATTCGCTACACACAGAGAGAGCTACTGAATTTGTCTGACTTTTTAGTAGAGCCGGAGCAAAAAGCAACCAACACTATTGACTGAATACTCACACATCACATCACAACGAATGGAGAATAGATCAGCAAAGTGTGGAATAAAGTTGAAGCACAGTTGAGTACCTACTTACTCCTCTCAGAGTAGTCGTAGGTACCATAAACTCGCTACAGCCGGTTCCTGTTTCGAGTTCCAAGTAAAAGCTAAGGTTACTCTGTAAACTGTAGACACACTAGACCTGAACAATTCTTCTCCAGTAGTGCTTTTCTAAGTTATAGTGTATAATATCCAAGCAAGTAAAGAAGATCAAAGAAGTTTTTTTCAAAGGCTACTTACACAATGAACTATGGACGAGATGAGAGCAAGTAAACACCCGAGAAAAGGAGCAACGGCTGTTATTGATTAAGCTAGTGATATACTTACAGAGAAAAATGCTTTACTTTACTGCAGGAGAAACTCATGCAGTCACTACTACTTTCTCACTAAGAAGTCACGTCTTTCCTTTCTACCAAGAAAATGTCAGTTTTCCACTTCCTGTCTAAGAGAAGAGGAAGAAAGTGAGATAATGTTTAATGAATACTAACAATAAAAGCTTCTACTCCATTATATCCTTATTTTTAATAACAAAGACTGTCAAACACATTATGTGTAACATGAGATACAACATGAGTGCTGGGGGATGCTTTACTTTTAGCATACACTTTGTTAATTAAATTATACTGCACCATGTTTTTCTGATTGCAACTTGCAACAAACTTAAGGCAGCAAGATTGATAGACAAAAAAACTGGAATCATTTTTCATTCAACGTATATAAACACAAAGGCTATTAATTGCTATTACCATGCAACATTAATTTGTGCAGTAAAAACCTACAATAAATCTTATAAATTTAGTATCATGTTCGTAAAAGAAAGAGAAATATCCATTTATCTGTGATTGCATTGTATTAAGGGTGAGTGAATGCATAAAGATATCAATAAGCAGTAAGCAGACCGTCATTTATTTAGCAATAATGTGTGAGGACAATGGACAATCTATAGGTGTCTGAATATTACGTATAAAACTTTAATAACTCAGGACGTTTACTAATGCACCAATATTACAGCATACGTCTCGTGGACCTATGAATATGAATGGTGCCACAGTTTCTGCTGGGACTTTCTTAAATATTACTTTGCCCTCAGTGTGAGATTTCCCTTTCATACTATTTTGCGTTTCTATTAGTTCAGTTTCTTTTGAATGTGCTCTTATACAAAAACTTATCTTTTACTGCTCTGCGTGCTACGAAACAGTTGGCAAAGCTTCCGAGCTTTTCTCCAAGCAAATAAATGTACAATGAAATTGAAAAATACCGGCTGCATTATATTATTAGCCTTATGTTGCTCATACATGCACACACTTTTGGCTTTACTCATCCGCTATATGAGGGTAATAATAGTAGAAAAGAGAAATACGGTATGTCCCTTTGGTCTTGGATTCCCTACAGGACTATACCAAGGAATTGTAACACGCAACTAACCTTAACAGTAAATACATTACGTACAAAATATCTACCTATACGTAACTTCTATCTATCAGATAGCTTGTATTTACAGAATAAATTAGCAACGTGTTTAGTTATTGAATTCAGAGATGGTACGGGTACGATTTTATCCACAAGATACAAATAAGAGTACCTACTTGCAAACAAGTACTCATATATTTTCAATATTCTGATGATGATAAAGCTACCCACTTACTATAATAAAGGTATGGAAATACTATAGTAGTATGTAGCATTTCTTATTTATACGCGTAAGTAATAAGTGAACGTGTACGAAACTATTTGTAACCTTCCATAGATAATGCAGAGTGATAAGTTGAAGACACGATGGCAAATAGATGTACAAACAAATGTATTAGTCATGAAAGAAAAGTGAAGAATACACAAGTTGACAGACAAGGAACGAGAGAAGAAAGTAGTAGGAGTGAAAGTCAATTTGGCATCTCGTGTTTCTTACGGTTTATTTCCGCCTCATCTTTCTCTCAGTATCTCACTAGAGAAAGTAACATCACGTAAGACATAAAGAACTTCGACATTTTCCAATACTTTCATCGGTTTTCATATGTTCTTTGAAAGGAAAAAAATGAGACTACTGTCTTTCAGCTGACTATACACTCAAGACTCTACCTTGGCAGCATTTGTCTTTCGCAAGAAAAACTATCAGTGGAAACCCAGCAGAGCACACGGTCATTGACCAATAATATTCCTCTCTTGCAAAGGAATGTATGGAAAAGGAGAGAGAAAGTAGAAAGTTAAGAAGTTGGTAAAACACACGTATGTATAAGTACGTTAGCAGTATTGGTTGTAGCACCAATCAGGTCGTATGTGGTAGGAGAGCATATGCAGAGCAATCCTTTTAAATCAGTATAACATGCAGAAGAAAAACTAATAAGGTCATACAGATATACCAAGGAGAGGTTGGTAGTTGGTGGAGATAGTAGTGCGGACTTAAAATTGAAGATATGCGTTGCAATAGCACTTTGTGCTAAATGTGCAATGCAGAGAAAGCTTTCCTTACTCCTTCAGCTGGAAGGACTTGACTTGATGGCTTGGCAGTCACAATGATCATCAATCTATAGAGAAAAGTGGCGAAACTTACCCACCTCTTTACTACCATTTACATATACCTATTACCTATACAGTATAAGTTCCATAAGTACTTCTGGGAGTTTCTTACATACGAAACTGACACATCTCTTCCAGGCACTGTATATATGAACTAGGTTAAAACATTCGCAACATATACTATATGTACTATAGTATTTTATATTTGGCTGAAGAAAAGGAAAGGTAATACTGTGTATGTAATTTGCTACCATGAGCATTACCTATGAGGTATACCTACAGTATACGCACTTTGCACTTTACTTTATTTATCTACGATGTGTTGTGTACCTATACACAGAGAAATTTAATGCATACTTTCACTTAGGTTTTTTCTTTGCCGTTTACTTACCTTCGTTTTGCTCGTTGTCTATTGTGCAGGTTAAGAAATGTACCGTCTGCTACAATACAATGAGATACCTAGTAACTTGTCATTTGAAAAGAAATATACGTTCCGTACGGAACATTTATTCTTCCAAAGAGCTTTTTGTGATATCCTGTTGGTTGGATCTTCTTGGATGTATATGTGGTTCAATGTACTTATATATAGGGAGAGACGTTCATTAGGCAGATCATACAACATAAAACTATTTCGCTTTCAAACAGTTTCTTGTAGACATTTGTGTATGTGTTTTCCAAGTTTCTCTGTGACTACTACTACTATGTGTATCTGTGTATAGATCTATCTTTGTAATGGATATTCAATAATTTTGCGAGTGACACTCCCAGCAGGGAACCTACAAAGTTATATCTAGCAATGTTTTTTTTATTTTCTTCCTTGAGAGACACCAGCATGCGGCATACATACTTTCTTTGCTTACTGTTATATTTTATTTTTATATTACTACCTTCTTCATTCCTCGCATAATATATGTATTGTATGTAAATGTATATTCTCTTAATGAAGATTTTGGCAATTTTGTTATTTTAGTGTTTGGCTGCTTCTGGCAGATAGTAGATATGCATGTGCTTATAAATTGCTGTTCAATTTTCTGTGCTTACTTTCAACTTTGTTATTTAAATGGGACCATCAAAGAAAAGGCTTAGTTTATAATCCTCTTTCTAAGAGCCTGTGTTGTTCTAAATTAGGGAACCCTGTTAGGTTGACTGTGTAGGAAAAGAATTTGTGAACTGTATATCTATAAACCTATTACAACAGCGGTGGGCACTACTCAATTTGAAAATTCCTCAAATCCGCAGGATAAATACTTTACCACACCACCTACAGTACTCACTAAAATATTTGGTTAATAAACAAACTTTATCTTAATTGCATTTCGACATTCTTTACACATTTAATCTTTCTTATAAACATCTAGAAGAAATAATCCATTAAGACATTAACTTTTTAATTAAGAATGTTTTAACTAACGACAGGTTTGAATTTGCATAATTTGTGCAGGATCCTGTGCATGCCGTGCTGCAGTGTTTTAGTGTTTAGTAGATTTAAAAAAACCCTGTATAGGTAATAAATGACAATACAACAACACTTTACGTAAATATAAATATACTTTACATAAATAGACAGGTTTCCAAAGAAGTAGACAGAAATTCCACAGAAATAAAATTGTAATTGTGACAAATTACAATAAGTTAAAACCGAAATGCGTCAGTAGAGTTCTTAGGAAACGTGCACACAATAAATAAATAAATAACTACGTCTTTCCGATGGTTCCGTCTTTAAACTTTCACTATAAAAGGATTGGTTGAACGATGACAGGCCTTGAATTAGCAATACAAAGTATAAAGTGTAAAGGAAAGCATTTGCTACCTCAAGAAAATGTTAAAACGCACAAATGCTATTTGATATAAGTTCATTATGCCATAACTATGTAATGTGACACATTCGGTCTCCTAAAGACATAAAGATTGCATGTCTAATAAACTTCCTTTAGAATTTCAATCATAGATGTATTGAACATTTTATCTTGCTTTCAATAGACTTATTACAGGGATTCATATAAATACGTGTACACGTTCTTTGACATTTGTAAATATATTTATTTCCATTCGTAGTTGAAAGCTAGTGATGCTATTTTGTTGTGCAGGAATGCGGATCTTCCCATAGGACAGCTAATATCTCCTGACGATTTAAGTGATACGTGTGCAGCTGACATGAGCCAATAATAAAATTTTACGTCGTGAACAAGTCAGTGTGAAACTAATAGAAGGGAGAAAGAGAAAATTTACGATTTGTACTCATGCATTCTTCCCGTATCGTAAATTTTCTCGGTGAGTGTATCTTATGGAATGGGAAAGCTACTAAAACAAACCATAAGAGAAAAAGTCGGGAGCTTTCTTCTGGAAATGCACTACTGTGCCTACACATGTTAAATGAAAATCGTGAACGACAGAGAAAGAGATAAATAGAAAGTAGACAGAGAAAGACAAGATGGTCGTAGAAAACTATGAACAGTTTTTCCGGAAAAAACTTTCAGACTGTGCAGTGGCTGAAACCAAGCATATAACAGATAACAAATGGGACCAGTTTTATAATGGAATTTAAAAAATATCTTGAAGTAAACTACTTAGAAAATAGATATGTAAACGAATGTGATATTTTAAGTACAATAATATGAGTAAAAATGCTGACAGTATACTAACGGAGAGTGAAGAATATGCAAAATGATAAATGGAGACACAAATTAAACTACAGACACAATTCGTTGGAGTTTCGAATAAATTTTTAATTCATGATGAAAAACTAACTTAAGTATGAGTACCCAAAGTACCCATGCGAAAATTTGACTCGTCCATTTGAAGGTGTATCCAACTAAAGTGTCACAATGCCAATAAATAATATTTTGTTGAGTACCTAAACGTTTACAATTTTGGCTTGCCGTTTTTGGCTGTGGAAGTAATAAAAAGGGAAACTAAAGATAAGAGGGAATTATAATGCTGTGGGATTAACTGAGTTCTATGTAAAGAAAACTACGAAGGAGAGTATTAAAACACTATATTGTATATCGATGTAGTTATTTTATATACACAAATGACATTAGAAAAGTTTGAAATAAGTATTTACCGAAGATTGGCAAAGTTGATGCTGCAGAGCTTTGGGAGGATGCCAAAAAACATTGGTCGCCCTTGTTAATGTCGCTGGAGAAATGGAGAGGTAGGACCAGGAACAGTGATGTCGGTTGAAGCTTGCTAAATCATGCTGATGAGGTAGAACATTGGAGCGATGACGCAGCTGAGTAAAATAGCGACAGTTCTTTAATAACTGAAATTGTCTCTGGCCGAGGTTGCCGGAAGTAGCAAAAGCTCTTGTTGCTAAAATCCCACTGGCAGCCGTAGATAAAGGCCCGGCACAAATCCCAGGACTTGTGCCACTACCACTGAAACTCAGAAAGGCACAACGAAAATTTGTGACAAGGAGGAGCCGTTGCGAATTGCTCATTTTTACAGCCGGAGGAATTCGTGTGTATCAAAGTTTTCTTACTTTCTTTACTAATTATATTTACTAAGGGCAATAGGGCAAATATGTATTCAGCCAGCAGACCCAGCTTCAAACAGGCAATTTTATCCTCCTCCTCTTCACGCTTCTGTATAGGCGAGGTTACGTAAAATTTGAATGGACCAAATCACAAAAGTATCACAAAATCTCAAGTCTCAAAAGATCTCCAATTTCCCTTTTCCAATTTACAGAATTTGCATGATTTTTCAAGCGATAAATCCTTTCCGTTTCCACTCGCTGAATCTCACCCCACCTAACCCGGTTGCAGCTCTCGCACTACTAAACAACTATACCCAATTGCTATAAATTCACGATCACAAAACTTTGGGCTTTATCCAGTTCGTTGTGTAAACTCGTGTAGTGAACGTGTAGCATGTGAGTAATATAATAAGGGCACAATACGATCATCCAAGTGAGACGGTAATAAAAACACGGATCGTGTGAAGTGTAAAATTCGGCGGTATTGGGGAACGCTGTATTTTAAATTTCGCCAATGTCCCTGATTTGCTTCTGGCAGACGCATAGGCAGCTAGCTTGGGTGATTTTTTGTGCTAGTCTTACTCACAACTCAAAATACCTGGAGCAAAAGGGTAAATCCCGTCATACACTTTTTTGCACCCATTTGTTTCACACTTCACTTCTACTACAAACATCAGATAGCAGATAGGACTCCAGAGATGATTGAAGCCGACAGAGCTGCCTCAGTTTTGTGGACAATATATTCATGTGTAGCAATATTTGTCATATACTACAACGTATGGAATATTGTTGTTGTTAAAACTTCAGGGAGAAATTTGGAGTATACCTGTGCACAAAAATATCAACATTATTATTATTAGTTATACACATACACTCACTGCTATGTGCTTACTCACAATTAGTCATACACAATTGCTAATGATAAGAATACGTATAGTTACTAGCAGCAAGATACAATATGTAAACAGATATGTATATGCTCAATGCTGTAGTTCTGTAACCCACATTTCGTGCTTACGATGAGTAAACACAATACCTATACACATTAATAACTGAAACTTGTATGCGCTCAAAATGAGACTGACAACTTCAATCGCAGAGGTTTGTATGTAGTTTCGGGCTTAAATGTAAGCTTATACTGCACAAAAAATATACAGATCCTTCAGTTTTTACTGTCCCATACGTATGCATGAGTAGTCATGTAATCAAGAGTTTCATGAGCATGTAGGCATCACATTGAATATCTACAATTTGCATGGACGAATATTAATTTACTTGCTTACTTGCATACAAATGAGTATGTTGCTGTAGGTAGATTTGTAGCATTATTATACATCTATTGTTTTTTAAGTCGGACACTATCTGTGTGCGTTTACATAGCAGAGAGATACAATGAATGGTGTGTGATGACTTAAGAGCATAGATCGGATATTTATGTATTGGAAAATGCAAAATATTTAGGTAATATTTTCCAAAAACGACAACATTGGTACGTATCAATAGGTACTATTACTAAAAATTAAAATATCAATACTGAAAAATAAACATAATTTACACAATACAGTACTTTTGCTTAATACAAATATTATTTTCAGGTCTGAAAACAGAAATTCTTCCATCCACATTGATATCCCACTATAAAAGTAAAATGTTTTACTTATTGTGCTATGCGCAGCTATATACCTAATATATGAATCGGCCTAATTGGCCAACCTAAACTTGCAAATATTGAATCGAGTGCAATAAAAACATCAAATACTATTGTAAAAAATATGAATGTGCAGGAAAAAGTGAAAATAGGTTAGCAAATATGTACATGTGCTAAAAATGCAAAATATTTCAAATATTTCTTTCGACCTAAAACAGTAAATATAAAACATGAAGATAGGATGAAGGGTTAAGTATTTGGAGTGTGCTTTAACATAAATATCCGATCTATGTGGATGAGTGATTCATGTTATTGCGTTAAGTATTGGCTTATACTCACTGGACTCACTTCTAACACCTTATCATTTTGCACTCCGGCATTATAAGATAATAATAGTAATGGACGATGTATTGTGTATTTAATCTAGCTAACTTGTAGAAATACTATTACTACCTATTACAAAAACGTCTCTTTATGTGAGTATAATGTATGGAATTTTTCTATATAGGCTGAGGCATGTGTAAATATAGATAATATTATTATTACTATGTCGCCATTAAGTACAGTCTGTTTTAGTGTGTTAACTGTGGTTAATGCATTTTGCAAATAAACACAAAGAAGGTATGAGCGATAATAAAATTGTTTTCTCAAACACATAAAATGTATCTAAATTTAAACACACTACACTACTACTCTACTACATGCATATACACAAAAGTAACAAAGCCTGTCATGAGGAAAGACAATGATGAATGAGAGTGAATAGTTACAAGCAGATTACAGTGGTATGCAAATACACATTCATACATAAATACACCAAGAATACTTTATAGTATATTATGTAGTTATACCTTTTCAACTTGATATTACTTCTGAAGCTTCCTTTGACTTGACGTGGCATTTAGAAGAGTTTTCATATTATGTTAAGCCAGAATGGGATATTTGCGTAGTTGGAGCAGTTTTGCATGTATTTTCAAGTTTAGTAGACTTAGTCGATACACTGAGTAAGGAACAGAGTTTCTTTCATCTAGTCAGCAAATAGGTCGTAATAAACCATAGCCAAAACTCCCAGTAGGACTCCTAATAAATATACACGGGCATGTAGAAACTACTATATCCAAGTTCGCCGACCGTTTCAATGTTTACGTTTGACTTTGACTGTTTGACGGCTACTACTGTACTACGAGTGACTGCAAGTCAGTAACTTTACTTGTTTGACCGTAAGTCTCAACACACTGAATACTGCAGGACTTAGAGATTTGCCACGTCACCCTCGCCTTTAAATTTGCATTAATTACGTGCACACAGCAAGGAACTTGTAAATTAGCTTTGCCTAATTCGTAATGTTAAGGTTCAAGGGAGGGCAATGAAGACAGAAGAAAGTAAGTCATTTGAAATGCTAATAGTAATTGCAGATAAACATAATGACTAAAGAAAAGGGTTAATGGCACTCTCTGTACAATTTATGCATCTCAACTATTTTACTGTCGAATAATGTAAAACGGTGCTATACATCTATCTCTATTATATTTGAATCTGGAAAGTAAAACAACTGCTGTGTGCACCTTAGCAGGAAAGTTATGTAGACAAGGCGTCGTGGAAGGCAGTAGTTTCGTTCGTTCTTCGTATCCTTTATTTTCTCTTGCCGTAGACGAATGTGATATGTTTTATAATGTTATCTCGTTGAATTTGTTTGTGATATAGGTAAACTGCGGTCACTGCGTATCCGTAGATAGTAGGAAGCAAATCAAAACGAATCGCGTGTAGTGTTTGTAGCAGCGAGACAGACCAAACGGGAAAATGAACGGGGGAAACCAAACTAAACGAATGTCTACTAAATGTTAGAGAGCCGATGTGATCCGAACCGACTGACAAAGTCAGCAGATCCGACCGAACCACCGCTTGCTAGTCTCTTAGAGTTCTGACTGCTTACTGATGTTCTTCACAACTGTGACTTTGATAGTGAATGAATTTTGCTGAGTTGTAGATTGTCTGCTCCAGCTCTGGTCTTATTTGTCTTGTCCTGGTCTGACTGCTTTTGCTTCACTCTATGGCTACTTCCCTATTCCTCCTACCCGGTTTGGAGCTCGGAGAAACCTAAGGATGGAAATATCTCGTCCGTTGGTTTCCTTGCCAAATTTATCGACTAGTTTTTGCACGCAAACTCCTTAACTGTGGCCTAGCCCTATGTGTGTCTGTTGGCCTGCTCGGTGTGTACTCTCAAAAATTGTAGTAGTCAACTGAGTCGGGTGATTACCGTAGTCTCTTGTAGTAGAGTATCGTGGATCGGATCGTGGTACTAGTGCTCTACTAACACACACAGTTTTCTTTTCTTCAATGTACAATGCCGTACTAGTCCTAGTATGTAATACACCATTTGAACCATAGTCACATACACCAGTGTATCACCCATGTATGTGAGCCACTCTTACATACACTATGTATGTGTGCACATAGCTTAAAATTATATCCACTTTCAGTTTTCGTTGTAAACGCACTGTTACAGCTTTCTTTATCGCTTACTACGCTTGTTACAGTCCACTGCTATAATATGTGCTCGGTTATATAATAAAACTAAAACAGTCTAGAACAGGAAAATAGATCATGTCATACCTAACTATATCTATACTTACTATTACCTAAAACTATTTGTATTTCGTACTCCCATTGCAGTATAAGAGTCATACATACCATACCCCCCACTCCTTTTGTTTCAGCATGCTTCATTATTTTTATACATACTACACGAGAAATATATAAAGATACAAATTGTAATAATATAAGTAAAAACATTATGCTTATCATACACTTGTGGTCGGGTATGTGCAAAGCAAAAGTCGAAGACTCGGAATTGTCACATTATTTTAACTATATGTGTTTTGATGACAGGAAACAGCTACAAAAGCAAATGTAGCAATCAATGTTGTGTTACACAGTGAGGGCGACTTCAAAACCAGGATTTGTGCATATGTTTCAATTGATACAGACTGTGAATTACATAATATTGATTTATACTGTATGTATTGAACTATTGAACAACATAAACCCAATGCACATATCAATTACAGGAACTGTTTGCATAGGAAATCGAGTGACTGAGACAAAATGCAGACATTATATGATTTTCTTTCATTCACTGATGTATACGGTTATTCTATTAGTCAAGGAAAATTGAACTTACCCTACAATATTTGATTGCAGTTGGAATGCATACAACTGTTCACACACACCACATATAGCCTATATATTATTTACTATAATTATTACCGAATAATTATAGATATTAGTTGTATTCTTATTCCTATATTACGTTACATAGCAAGTATGCAACTTTCATGCATGCCTTGTAGAGATTATTTTTGCTGTGACTATGAGCTATAGCTATTTGAGCTGGGACTGTGACAGTAATTGTGATACGTGCTCAAACCGCTCCGTGGAAAACGAGTTGTGAAATATTTTGTAAATTGGAAATAATTTTTCTAAGGAAAACTAATTTTATTATCGTATTTATTCATCCATTTTTACTCTACATTTTCTGAAAGTTTCTTTAGTAGAAATGGTGGAGGATGATTTTACAACCTCTTTGTTTTCGATTTCAAAGTACGTCAAGTTTTGAAAGTTAACGAAAAGTAGGTAAATCAAATTGAAAAAATGTCGCATATTAGTAAAGAAGATTTTCAGTTCAGTACAATCGTAAAATGTAAAAGTGCTTCTTTGTGAGAAATGATGTTACGAATTCGGTAGATAAAGTATGTTACAATTCTTGTATTGTATAAAGCATCTTACAATTGTATTGTATAAAATCTAATACATATGATTATGAATATATTGAGATTATGGATGAGATTATGAGATGTTACTCTATATATCTTACTTAGTTCTTTGTGTTTAATAACAGCAGACACTAATTACAGAGTAAGCAATTTTACATGCAAAAGGATCCGCAGTTACTGTCGCTTCTGTCAGTTCTGTCATTCCACCATACTGTAGATAATGTTCGCTTCATTTTCATGTATAAGACCCACATTTATTTATTATTTAGTCCAATTTCAATTTGTAAGTAATCTGTTTTAATTTTACAGGAACCGATCCTCTTTTAACATGACTTCTTTTTATCTCTAGCTGCCTCTTCTTAATTAAACGCGTTACGTTACATGTCTACTTTATAGCACTGGAATCCACGTACAGACCGATGTAGCTAACCTTTCAGTTGGCGTAGCTTCAGTAGCTTGTTCCTATTGAATCATGAATCGATATAGAAGCAACATTCTTTTAATTTTGTCTCAAGGCAATTGTCTGAGATTGTCCGAGAGAATCCGGTTATAAGTATTATACGTTTATTATTTAAAAGAAAAAAAAATAGTAAAATAACTATAGTAAAATTAATTTACTTTTGTTTATGAACTTGTATATGTCAGAACATTAACAGAACAGACGTGACTAAACTACAATTTGAGAACTAACTTTTTATGCTTACACCCTTATAGGCAACGTAGGCTTTGAACTTTGAACCATACACGTATCTTTCTGTTTACGCATAACGTCCTTTGTTGTGCGAACCATTTAAGTGAGCTGTATATAAGTTTTGCAGTTTAAACCCTGTTGTTCTAACTGAATGTTCACTTAATAATTACTTTCTTAAGATAAATAAGTAGAAATAAATCATCTTTAACAAAAAAGAATGAACTCACAGTTCCAGTTTCTTGAGTTAATCTTGTATGCCTTAATACGCCATACATACCACCCTTTGACAATGATTGACACAATTGACCTTTATCTTAACAATCTACTGTTGTAATGTAATGAATCAGGTCAGTATTCTTTATAATGTAAACATGTTTTGAAACTTGAAATTCTGGTTTATTAATCCTGGATGCAAATCTTTTTAACAGATTTGGTACTAAAACTACACATTACATTTAAACGTATGGCACTTACAAATTGTTAGAACTCTTCGTTAAAGTTTCATTGTTAACCTTAGCTGCAAAAGTCATATTTTAATAGCCCTTGAATGCTTAAAGTAATATATGCTATCAATTATAAAAATTAAACTTCCGGACATATATACAATTAACATTAAAATTTTCTTGATTATTATAAACACATTAATTTTATTATCGTGTCATTAACCCTTTTACAAGGCAACTTTTAAGTTTGTTTATTCTGTTGCCACGGGAGGAC